>BMAW01083949.1:412015-431831 GCA_019974015.1 Nephila pilipes | reverse complement strand
TTCTTTAAAATCTTTGGGGACTTTGTTTAAACAAATAGTGATCACTATGAGCCCTGTCAAAGTTCCAGGAACCCAGTTTGAAGACCCGTAGTAGGCATCTAGGTAGGATCATCCCCTGACATTGAGGAGTGTGAAAAGCTGACTGTGCAGATATTAAGAGCGCTGATTGCAAAAATTAAAAAAAGCTAACCCCAAATTGTATCAGAAATAAAATGAACCCTTTATAGTGATAGTTAGTCATATAGGAAAATTAAATTATATTTAAGCAAATCATTATATATATATGTGTGTGTGTGTGTGTGTGTGTGTGTGTGTGTGTGTGTGTGTGTGTGTGTGTGTGTGTGTGTGTGTGTGTGTAGGAGTGATATCCAGAGGATACATTATTAATAAGGTTACCAATTTTTTTACAATGAAAAGGAGGACGAAAAACTTAAGAAAAAAGTACAGCGTAAATAAATGAAACATTTTATGAATTCATTATAATTTATTTATACTAATTATGCTTACATGCCTTTTAATCATTTAATTAAACGAGCATTTTTACATTTAATGAATATTTTCTTACGAATAAATCATTTTCTAACAATATATTAGAAATTTCGGAGCAAGAAATAACCTTCATATTGAATTTTACGGGTAGTGTTGCAGCTAGAGAATCAGCATTTGATCTTGATTCCTCACTCATCTATCCAAAAACCTCATCTATTGAAAAAACTATTTCAATTGCTGCATTAATTACAGGGCAGCACAATGTAAATTCAATAAGAATAATTAAATTTTTCATATGGAATGTGTTTATTTTGGTAATGGTTAAATATTTTCCCCAATCTTTTATCAATTTTAATCTATTGATTTTCCAATTGTTCTGATTTATCAAATTTAAATATACATAAAGTCTTCTAATAAGATCAAACAGACAATTTTTATCGATTTTAAAATCAGGCATTTCTTTCGATAAAAACTCAACATAATTTTCAACATCTGTCCAATTTACTTGCGATGAAGTCAAAAAAACACCATTGGAAACTTATTTCCTGTGATATTTGTTTCAGATCATTTTTCGACATTTTGGGAATATGTTTGGTAAAAATTCTGCACTTCTTTCTTAAACTTTTCCGTTATGCTTGGATTTAATCTCTAAGTTTGTCATTTTCTTGATATTAAATGGCAAATATTTCTTCAAATCGTGATTATATTGAAGGACAAAATAAGCTAAAAAAAATAAGACTCTTATTTTTTAACTATTTTGTCCTTCTAAAGACTTCTGTAGCTAAGATATGTTCACCTTCAATCTTTTGAATCAAGTTTTATGGAAAATGATGCGATTATGTACAAATACATATTAATACCTCTAATAATTTTATAATTGAAAAAAGATTCCAGAACTTTTGGACACTTGTCTAAAGTTAAAAAATATGAACGGAGAGGCTCAAATATGTAAGCAGGTAGTTAGGAGAGCTCATCTAACTTTTTGAATATCCAAATTTTTTACTTTTGCTTCAATATTTGCGTTACAGTCTGGTGCATCTCGATACAGATTAACAGATTAGTTTTAAGATATTGAAAAGGGAGGATGGACATTTTGAAAGCGACAGAATGCTACTAAATGTTAAGACAAGTTCCCTCACAAAGGACGATTGGTCCTTATTATTGAGGAAGCCGTTTAATAGCATGTAAAACAGATTCACTGTGCTAATGCACCATATGTTGCGATTATGACTGCATGGAAGCTTCGTGTTTTTATTGAATTATTTTTTTAAGCTAAACTCGAATCATTTAAGAAGTCCTTATTATTGATATTATTTGATATCCATCATGCTTATTCTTACTTTGGTATGAGCGTATTAAAAAGCCTGAAAAGTTACGAGAACAGATTAATATAAGAAACTTAGTAGCGAATTTTCAAAAAGTAAGTAAATAATAACAGTATTTTTTAGCTGTGGTTTGACAATACAGAATATAGTTCCTGATTTTATTACCTACCCAACTTAATTTATCACAAAAGTACGTCACATCAAAAGCAAATAATAAAAATTACAAATGGCGAAGGCGATCATAATGATTTCAATCACTCAACAGATTTACAAGCAGAAGGATTTGAGAAGACAGCGCCATTATTTTTTATTTTTGCCTGAAAACAAAGAGTCTGAGAACTCGTATGATGCAAGTACGATTGCCTATTGTTGAAGTAGTTTCTTATTTTTCCTTCATCAAGGTCGTTCGAAGAAACCAAAGGGGAAAAGACACAGAGTCAAAAGCACTGAAAAAAGAATAGAACTCGAGTGCTTAAAAGTATAAGTCTGGTAGGACCTGACTTTGATATTTTCGTAAAAATAAAAAAGAATACTCACACTCAAGTTATGGGAAAGATGTTATCTGATGACATTTTCTTCAAGAATCAAAAAGTTCATTGTAGTACAGCATTCTGTGATCTAGATTGTGGACACTGTCCATTAAAAGTTACTTGTTAGTTGTTTTTTTATTATTATTATTTATCAATTATTAACAGCCAACTGTCGAAAATTATTTATCAATTATACGTTTCGTTTGTAAATATTTCGAGTTTAAATAACAGATGACTATTATACTCCTTTCTGATAAGCATCCGAATAGAATCTTTTGATATTGATAAGATTTAATTTATCATACAGGTTTATTCAAAAGTATTCATCCCATTTCAAAATTCCATATTTTCGAAAATTAACGACTCAGTATGATAAGTTATAAATAAATGCAATGGGAAAATTTAGAAATTTTTTACAAGTGTTCTATGTAACTTCTTTTAGTTACATGTATAATGTCAATTCGATGTATAAATTCTTTCCAAACATGCTGTAAAGTCTCAGTGGTAATTGATTGAACAGCAGCAAAAATCCGTCGCTTAAGTTCACATAAATTTGTGGGTAATGGTGACGCCTGCACTTTATCTTTTACAAACCCCCAAAGTAAGAAATCACACCGGAAATCAGGTGATTAGACAATGGGAATTGCATATCAATATCAAGTGACTTAGGTGGCCAGCTGTGTAACATCAAGTCATTTGGTAAATTGCGATCGATCTAACTACGAGGTAATTCTAAAACAGCTTTAATGAGTCAACTTCACGAAGAAACACACGAGCGCCATCTAATATTCATAATGTAAAGTTTCCATAGATTTTCTTTTATTCATAATATACTTGTCATTCAGTGCCGTTTATTTTTGAAACAATGGAATTTTGAAATCAGATGAATCATTTTAAAATTAAATTTGTTTGGTATAAAGCACAGCCGAAAAGCTCGTTGTAGGATACTAATCGCAAAAAAATTATGAGGTGATGAAACATACCGTATGTTCCCGTATAATTAGTAAAGATATAAACATTTTTGATGCTAGATTTTAAATGCCTGAATAAAACGAGCTGAGGTTAAATAATATGTGAAAAATTATTTTATTTAAGATCTGTTACTAAAGGTTGCAGCAGCATTTGTTTTATTTCAAATGTTTTATCAGAGCTAAATATCTTCACAAATACATTATATTTCCCGAAAGTTCAATTCCTTTATTAAAGATTAGCTTTTCCTGTTTGAAAAGAATGAAATTTCCCAATATATCTTGTCCATTGGCGGAAGCTCAGCTCTCCCGTAACTGCAACTGAATTTTCATTTAATACAAGAGCGAGGCTTATAAAATTCCAAACTGTTTTCTAACTTGCTTTAACACAATTTTTTCCTTTATCTACTTGGAAGTGTGGGTAGGAATTTTGATTGCACCGGAACTGCGAGTATTCCCTGACGGCAAGTGAAAGAAAAAGTTTGTGATCGATTTGATGTTCGAAGTTAATTCTAGGTGCTTTAAATAAATATTTATCTACTTAAGATGTTTAATTTTCTAGTTACTTCTCTTTTGAAATAAACTCCACATAAGAAATACAGTACACAGATCGATCAGCAATTGTATGTTTTGTACATAAGAATGTTAAAATTCCTTTGTTTGGTAAATGCACACACAAACTTATTTTAAAATTAAAAAAAATCACCGTAATAAGAGGTCTTTTTATGAGACTACCATATTTACTTCAAGCATTTAGAACTTTTTAATAATAACTTGATAACAAACCACATAATGGAATTTTTAAGTTTGGAATAATGCTGTCTAAGTCTATTGTGCAAGATCAATAACATAACCATTATGTCAAATCATAAAAGCATAAAGATTAATTTTTTAATAGAATCAAAGAAATTTTTGGATAAAATGGAATTCTTTCAAATATCTTCTAATGTGAAAAATAATTATCACAACTTAAGAAAATAAATTTTGTTCATGCGCTTCCAAAATCGAAAAATAGAAGAGAGAAACTTATAATGAATCTCACAATATTATAAACACAATATTATAAGTGATAATTTTTTATTCTGGTATTGAATTCTTCCAGATGTGAATTTTCCCCTGGAGATATTTCTGAAATTCTTTACTACGGAAAAATTATACTACGTTTGTAAAGCATCCATTATCTATTTGAAAAAATTCAAATATTTATTCATTATCAATACCCTGGAGAAACAAAATTACTCTAATAACTGCAACCGAGATAATATTATACCTCATATAACCATAATAATATCATATATGAGAAGAATAGTTAATTAATTAATATGTTTTACCAGAAATTACTTCGTATTATAACATCTGAAACAGTAAAAAAAATACATAAATTGAAAACAGTTATAAAAAATATCTATATGCAAAATTTGTAAAGAACAGATTTAGCCACCAAAGGTGCTCACTGTTTAAAAACAAATTATTATTCAAATCTTTCATACAAATGTTTCCGATAACTTAATATACTATTATACGTTCCATATTCCACACAATTTATATTCTGTTTTTAGACTTTTTGTGGAAAATATAGCTTCTACCAAACAAAAACATTGCCAACTTTTGAAAACAAAAAGAAAACAAACGATTATGCTATAAAATTCAAATTATTCAGTTAAGTATTGGAATTAAAGCAAACGATCAGTTATTGAAGTAGACATTAATATTCTTTTCAGATATTAAAATTAAAGCAAACGATAAATTATTAAATTCAATATATTTTAAGATAAATGTAATTATAGTTGCCATAAAATGAAAATAAAATAATTCTTTTTGTGTTAATCTATTCTTAATATTAATACTTCTATGAGGCGACTGCAATTCAAAAGGAAACTAATGTGAATCGGTTGGAAGATATTAAGTTAGATTAAAGTCACGGATATTTCACACCTTGTTTTGAAGAGAAGTACGGGACGGCATTTTGTGCTTGTAGCAAAACAAAGCTCCATAAGCGGCTAAAAAAATTCTGAAAAAAAAAAAAAACAATTTTTTACCTTTTACAAATTTTACCTTAAAATCTAATTAAAGGAAGGATATAAATATATATATTCTGTGGAGACGATTCTGATGCGGAATAGCTGGGAGACACTATTGGGAATGCGTGGGGACGTTCCAGGGAAGTCCAGGGGTGAGAGACGTGGCTGGAAAGCCACAAGGAGCAGATTTGGAAAGTCTTGGATACAGAGGTAATTTGGGAAGCCACAAGGAATTGGAAAGGCTTTATCTGAAATATTGGTGGGAGCCATCGACGAACGCGAAGAGATGTCTTAAGCAGAGGGGAGCTAATGAAATAAAGGAGAGTTGATCTCTCATGGGAATTAAATAACGTAGTGTGAGTGCAAAGGCTTTCTAAGTATATCGTGGAACTAGCATATGTTTTTGCCATTTATCCAAATTAAACGGTCCTCTGTGAATAATGTCATTTCATCATTTACGTACCCCTATAACTCTGGACATAGTTCACAAAACCTTATATATACACGAAAAAAAAAAAAAATAAATAAAAAAAAAAAAAAAAAAAAACGACACACCAAGAAGGAGTTGTCCGATTGTAATGAAATTATGTATAAAATTACGTAATTATGTCAGTCCAAAGACATTTCGACCGAACATGCAAATGATTAAATTTTGGTGTCCAGTGAATGAATAGCGATAGCTACAGTGCATTGGAACTACGCACTCAGAAGGTGTAACTATATATAAGTAGCGATTCTCAATCTGATGGTCAGATTTTCTGTTGCATTGCGATTTAGGATACCTTTCAACGACTGAAAAAATGCCTCGCGGTAGGATTCGAGCTCATTACGAACAATTGTCAGAGTTTGAAAGAGGCCGTATCATTGGATTGAAAGAGGCAGGTTGGGCAAATCGGAGAATCGCTCCTCATATGGGTCAAAGTGATGCGTCGATTAGAAGATGCTGTCAATAATGAGTGGACAAGGACAGATTTCAGAGTCAGGAGGGTAACAGTCGACCAAGGGCCACAGAAGATCGGGAGGACTGAGTGATTGTCAGATCAGCTGTCACAGCGCCTGATTCGTCGTTATCAACCATCAGACGTGCGACCCGCACACGAGTGTCCACCATGACCATTCACAGACGACTGATAGAGCGAAATCTACGCTCGTACGCCATCTGCCATTCCCGCCTGCACACCGTCGAGCCAAATAGTGGTGCTTGGTTCGATCAGGCTGGAATGATACTGACTGGGGACGTAAAGTGTTTAGCTACGAATCTCACTTCCAACTGTGTCCTGAAGATAATCGAAGACGTGTCTGGAGACGCTCAGGGCAGAGTGCCGATCCTGCTTTCAGAATTGCACGCCACACAGGCCTTCAACCTGGAATTAGGGTCTGCGGAGTCATTTCCCTTGATATCCTTTGATCGTCATTAGCTGCACACTTACGGCACAGCGGTAAGTCGACGACATTCTGAGACCTGTTTTGCTACCGTTCCTTTTGAAGTACCTGGCCTTATTTTTCAGCAAGATAGTGCCAGAAAACATACGGAACGTGTTGCTATGAGCTGTTTTACAGCTTGTCAAACACTTTTTTGGCCAGCCAGATCTCTCTCCAATCGAGTATGTCTGGGATGTGATGGGAAAGCGATTGTATCTACCAGGGAATGTTGATGACCGACAATTGGAGCAAATTTGGCAAGAAATACAGCAGGAGACCAACAGGTAGCTTTATCACTCTATGCCACGTCGTGTGGCAGCATGCATCTAGGCTAGAGGTTGGTCAACACCTTATTGAACTCGTTACCTTGTAACTATGTAACTTGTAAAAAAATCATTCAATTTGTCTGAAATTTTAATCGTTTTCTATTCCGGACATAGTTTTTCTATCCGCCAATTTTTTATCTCCATTGGACAATTCCTTCTTGGTGTGGCGGGTTTTTTTGTTACAGAGTGTATATATATATATATATATATAACAATATATCTTTCGATTCATCCTAAATAAGATTTCTAGTTTCTTAGAAAATCCTGTTTGCTTAATGGTGAAACAAATTAGCTGTTACAACAACGGACTATTGATTGGTGATTACTTTTTTCATGAAGTTATATCCAAAGTCGACCTTCAGAGATTGGTCATGTCATCTTTCAATTTCGTATCATAGATACTACTAACTTATTCTTAAATTCTGATCGTATCTCCACGAACGAGGAAAGTTTTAAATATTTGAAAACTTTCCAACAATATCAGTTATTTTTATGGCTTTTTTTTTTCAATTTTGGGTGTATTCTGAAATAAAGAGAAGAGAAATTCTTCATAGAATTTCTGAAATATATACGTATTCTTTTAGGACATTCAATAAAATGTAATATCTTAAATCTTGCGCACCAGTGTGAACAGCTATTTAATATTTTTCCTCTCATAGTCTGTATTTGAAAATATTTAGGGGAAAGAGGGATACGACCGGGTACCATAACTTATTTAACAAACAATTCCATACTGCCATTAAAAAAGGAGTAAATAACGGCATAGCATTAATAATATATCTGAAGGATATTGAAAAACGGTATAGATTTGATAAAATTTACTGATCTCTGAACATTAATTGGAGTTCAGTAAAAAAAAAATACCGAAATTGCATTTTTTGAAGAAGGGACAGGTAAAACCGAGTACCTAGATAATAAAAAGGGCAAAACATACTTAAGGAATCTTTTTATATTTAATTTTAAAGTCTATTTTAAAACTTATAGAAACACAATTGAGAATTTGTGACATTGGGCTATTCGCGGTTTCTCTTCACTAACCTTGGGGACTTTTAATTAAGATTGATTGCTTTTGCTAAACAACCTTTGCCCATCCAAAAATGAAACGTGAATATGCAGATAGGAAGCAGGTAGAAATGAAGTGAAGTGGAAGAGTTAGGAAATATATAAACTCAGACTGAAAATCTCGATAGAGAAGCTGAAGGAGAAGTTATAAAGAAGCTGAAGGAGAAGTTATAGAGAAGCTGAAGGAAAAGTTATAGAAAGGCTGAAGGAGAAGGGGAAAGAGAGGTTGTAATAGGTGATTAGATTAAAGATTGTTGCAAGAAGTTTAGTTACTACTGTTTTCAACAGTTGATCCAGAGTCTGAGTTGCAGTCGAAGAAGGATTAGTGGTAAGAGTCTGTTAGATTACTATTGGTGGGTTAAATTTGGTTAATAGAAATCTTCCCCAGGAGAGCATATATAGTTGTTGTTATAGTAAATAGAAGTTAATAAATTCCGTAAATATTGTTCTAGTGTCTCTTAGATTGGTTATTGTGTCTTAGTGTTTAATAATTGAATCTAGTTATGGCACAAGATGAAGCCCGGGTCGGGCGGGCGTCACAAATTTATTTTGAGGAACCAGCCTAATTCATTCGAATTTGGGGATTCAGTATTCTTGCATCCCAGACAAATTCAACTTCACCATCGGTATCAAATCCGCCGCAAGCATCATGGGTGCAATCACCATTGATCTGTAATTAGTATGTTAGATGTAAGTGGCTCCCACAATGTAAGTATGCTTCACCTCCATTGTCGGTCAATGGCAGCCACTCTTCTGTCTCCAAATAACAATTCCCCTCCAAAACCTTCCTTTTTGGTTCCGATCTTTTGACTGTTATTTTTCACTATGTTTTAATTTCTTCTGATAGGAGTTTTCTCCATTTGGCGGATGATTTTTTAGACGGTAGCCATTTCGTTATTTGTATTTTTTGAGGGATTTATCCCCATTTCGGTTGGTTTTCTTCTCCCTCCCCCTTGGATTTCCACTGGAGAGAGCTTATATGAAGATCCTCTGTCGCTTGGCCTTGAGGTGCCAGTTTCAGGGCTTGGTGAAGGTTGTCATCTTGGACTTCTCACCCCGCCATTGAATACTCAGTTTTACAGCACAGGACTAGTCGTACTAAACCTGGATCGATTTAAATAAGGATAACTTACAAACTCCACGAAAATGGAAAAAAGGTTACAGAATAATTCCATCAAACATTATGACATGAACCTTGAATGTAAAGCAATGTCGCTACATAGCTGGTGAAATGACCTTACAAACACACTTTTTTTTCACTTTGACATGGATTCAATACGTGGAGATTGCAAGAAAGCGTTGTTCTTGGGCGGAAACTGACAGCACATTTTTTATTGTCATGGACGATTGATCCTATTTTATACTTAAGCCGATTTGGTAACAGCACCCATTAGACAAAGAAAAAAAGAAATACCTTTTTTATCCCATCTTTTTCCAATGTTTTTTTAGCTCTTCCTATTGTCCATAAAATGTATCATTCATATATAAAAAAAGAAGTTTCATTATTAATTCTTAAAAACGTTCCAATATGTTGTTGTGTTAATATAATTTAATTACGATATGTTATCAGGAATTTATAAAATTATTCCGATATATTGTTAGTTTAAGATCATTTTGATCGTCAGTAATATCCTTATCAATGATTAAATTACCATTAAAATAATTATTATTCATTATATTACCATTTAAGTTATTATCAATGATACTTTTAAGAAGAGCTATCATTTTCCGCTTAAGAAATTGGTCCAAAATAATGTTATTTTTAGATAATTTTTTTTAATTTTAAGATATTTGTTTCTTATTTTGGTAAATTTAGATTATTATCCCTGTTTATAGTAATATATGAGATGATATTTATTGAGAGTAAACACATATGTTAAATGACAACAGTTTCAAGATACAATCAACTGTTACGATTTGACTTATTGCCAAATGATTTTCACCTTATCTGCAGCAGACAAGATATACGTAGTTTATCTCATCAACAGAGAAATATAGGCTGGCTTTCCCACGTCATCGTTTCTTCTAGGAACAATAAACTACTGACACTGAAAGCAAAAGGAATGTTTTGTTCACATTGCGTATCAACATTTGATATTTTTTGTTAAGTTCGTTTTATAATTAATTCCTAGATGTTTGGTCAAGATTAATATTTGAAAATATACATTTAAAAACATTCACAAAGTTTCTGTGTATTAAAAGTAGTTTGGTTTTATTTGATTCATAATTTGAACAAAGATGCAAGTGCGCAAGCGTCATCTGGATCCTTGGAATACGGAATAGGAATAAGAATTGATGTCCAGATGAGAAATTTATTAGTTTACTGTTTAAAAAAAAATTACAATAACTTCTCAAAACAAATCAGTAAATCAAATCAACACTAGGGAAGTTTTAGAAACGCGTAGAGTAAGCAAGAAGAAATGTTGTTAATCAAACTTTTATGCTGTCAGTTTTACTCGAATGTATAAATGTCAGATGTATTAAAAATTATGCAAAGAACAACATCTGTGTTTCTTGAAAGGAATACACGAACCTCACCATCTGCGGAACTGACAACTTTGCTATTTACAGTTTATTTCTAAATTAAATTGTGTAATATAGATCATATTAACAGTTAAAATATTAGTGCTTGTCGCACTTAACATAACTCTCTCCGCTTCCCACTCAAGGTGGCAGAATGGAATAAATCTGGCCTCGTCCCATCAATATTTTCTAATGATTGGCTGTTGCTGAATTAATAACTTTAGCTATTGACCTTTGGATACCCCGCTAAGAGGGGAATAAGTTTGCAGTTATAAGAGGTCTGGAGTGGGTTTGTTTTTGGTTTCTGGAGTTCTAACATCTGTAGAGTCAAGTCTTGATCTTAACCTCAAAGTTTATGTGCCCCAAAAATGTTGTCTAGCTATTCTCAAAGGACAAAACAACGTTTCAACCGGTCTTCTTTGCAGGAATGTGTGGAACACCTTAAACCAAACTGGTTGTTAAAGTGAGGATTCCGCTAAACTATGTGAGAAAGTCATCTAATGCTTTTTTCATCTTTCCTTATGTTTGGTTCCACCAATTGAAACGAAGCCCAGCATCTGGACAATTTAACTCTAAAATTATATGAATCCATGATTAGATCTGAAGGAATAATAACAAACGTATAAAAGAAAGGAAAAGTCTGAATCTTCCTGTACAGAACTTTTCAAGAGGAACCCGGAATAGAAAGATAAAAAGCTAGATCACACAATTTCCTTGTTTTTTTAAAAAAAGAAATGATGTAAAATGAATAGTTTTAAACTATAACATTTATAAAGCCATTATTTTAGAAAAATGAGAGAAAAATTAAAATAAAAACAGCGAGAGACAAATGTTCTTGATAAGTGCAGTAAAATATTTCCGATGTTAAAACTAATAATATATATGACTTCTAGATAAAGTTTATTTAAGTGTACATGTCTTTGACATAATTTCGAAGGCATTTAGGTAGGAAAGACGATAATTTTCGTGTGTTAGTTCCACAGGAAAGTGATATCCATTTAAAGTAAAAGGAAATAATACATTTTAACACATTTATTAATATTTACTGAACAATATAATTTCTATCCTTACATACGACCTCTTTCCATTGCGATTACTTAGAAACCAACCCTGAGCATCGATAAGACAAAGCTTTGTACATGGTGAAACATAAAAGTATCAAAACATTATCAGCTCCTCAAACCCAACGAAAAGCTGAATTCGGTAATGTATTACCGATAAATCGATTATTTGAATGAAGCATTCCAGAAAAAGAAATCGAGAGTTGGTCAATACGAAACAAATTATGCTGCACCAGTACTTCAACGCCAGGTCACAAACTGCTTTGGCGACTCGCCAGAAAACCGCAGAGCTTGGCTGGGTAATTTTACCTTATCCACCATATTTCTTAGACCTAGCATCATCCGATCGCCTTATGTGTTTCTTTCAACACTTATTGAACGGAAAAAATTCTACCGTATAGCAGGTGTCAAACAAGCACTGCTCGAGATTTTCGCCTCCAAAAATGAATCTTTTTACTGAAATGGAATCCGTAAAATACATTAAGGATGAGAACAAGTCATAAGTAACAATGGAATTTAAACTGTTCAGTATTTACCAATAAAGTATTGAAATTGTATGATTATTTTTATCTCAGAAATGGACTGAACTCCCCCTCTGTGGACCTAATACATATCAATACATTAAAAAAATTAAACGTAAAAGAATTTCATGTTGAAAGAATTTCATTTGAAATGAACATTTATCAACTCGAAATGAGCGTGATGAGAAATCAACTCTGCGATTGTAAAAGGCAAGAATGTGAGTTCCTTCTGGCTGATTACCCATGTCCAGTTTCAATAATAATAAAAAAAATTTACTCAAAATTTCGACAAATATTTTCTATAACACCCACTAATTATATATATTAGACTCACTATCTCGTACCATAAACGAGTAAGTGTTCTGTTAGTGGATTTTCATATTGCTATCATTGAATAATTCTCCTTTATTTGAAACAATGGTTATTTATGTGCGATATGAATTGTTTCTGTGGTAGATGTAGGTAAGAAGATTCAGATATTCTATCCTTGAAACCGTTCGGGACAAAGAAAGAAAGATTGAGCGAGTTCATTCTTAACGAAATGCTATTTGACATGTTAGAGTGATCACTATCATTTGATTTGTATTAAAATTAATCAATAAGTGACGAATGAATATCTTTCAAACAGCGTTATTCTCGCTGTCTTTTTCAAAACAAGGAAAACAAAAGTTAATCGCTAAGAAGAATAAAAACTTAAATTTCGGTTTTCGAATTTTATAAAAGACAGAGAAGGATATAACACCTCCATTGGGTGCAGATATTTTGATCCTGTTTAACAAATATTGACACAGAGTGAAAAAGCAAAAGAAAATTATCCTTGTAATTTTAAAATACGATTAGATGAGAAAAACGACAATTCATAGTCAGTGCCTCGCATTTCACACTTCCACATCACACCAAGGGGCCGTTTTTGAAATGCGTTGTATTTTAAAATGCAAGAACGAGATGGATGTTTGGAACATATTCGTTTTTTATGCTGTCCATTTTTGTTGTAGTTAGCTAATTTTTAACATAAATACAAATGTTTGTTTTCGATATTTTGATTTAGTAATTAGGTTCATATTTCCGGATAAAAATATTGAAAATCTGATATTATTTCCGAAATATTTATCAATATTTTCTGTTTAATGATGGATAAAAAAAAGTTGTGTTTTACCTTTTATCGCTTTTAAATCTGACATCGATTTGTTAAATATTTGTTACTTCGCTCAAGGCTTTTGAAAACTGAGTTCGAATTCTATAGCACGTTTTTGTTTCATTCCATACACATTAGTGATTCTATATAAAGCTAAATGTTACATACAATTAGTTCTGATACGTTTCATTTATTGTACAAACGAGAAGGAGCTATTGTCTTTAATCCCACATGCGGTCTCTCAGGATTTTTAGAACGATCGTTTGAACGTTTTCTAATTAAAGGAAACAAATCTTTCATTTTAGATGTTTTTTGATTTTCTCAGTTTGTCAAAAAAAATCTTCTTGCTTATTAACACGATTGAAACTTTAATATAGATCATTAATAATTTCTTTCAAAGATGTCCGCATATATTATGACACACTATGTTAATGTTCTTCGCAGTACACAGTAAATCCTCGTTGAGAACATATCGATTAATTCTCATTGGATGTGGCGCAGTTAATTTTCTTTTGCAATATTTCACTTCGTATTTTCTTGCCGTTTGCTGCGTTTCTAATTAGTTAGGAACACAACAAACTGTTATTAATTAATTTGCCACGTAAACCCAAATCGAGAAAACTGAACAGAGAAGAAAAATGGTGCATTGGAATTTAGTAATACTCAAGGCGTACATTATTATGCATGATATATAATTATTTATTAAGGTGTAGATAAAGTACTCGCATAATATGTCAAAAATAAGCATTTGCATGTTTTCTTTGTAAATTGTGTTGGGCTGAAGCGCTGGTAGCTTCATTCGTTTCGCCAACAGCAAAAAATAAAAATTCCTTGCTCATAAATAAAAATTCTACAAATTCTTATATTAGGTGAGTAGAGACAGAACCTTCAAAACAAAAATGAACATTACATATTTGCATGCATGTTTATGTGTTATGTTATATATAATATGCAAACTAATATAAAAATAGCTTTAAAATAAAGTAAAATTTTATTTAGAGTAGCGTGTTTCTATTTTCCTTTTAATAAAGTGTTAAAATGACCTTGTTCAACGCGCTTTATTGCTAAAGGATTGCATCTTCAGTGCTAAATGAGGTATTAATGAATTGAGAAGACTGGTTACATTTTTATAATCGAAGTAAATCGATTATCAACTAGAAAAAAAAAACTGATAAAGTTAAAATCATTTTTTGAAGCAAGTTGATATAGCAGACTTTCACAAAATGAAAATTATTTTACGGATGCCTCATTAAATTTTCTTAAACACAGTTGTTTCTAACGAAAGAATAACTTAGAATGGTCTTATTATAGAGTAGAAATTTTAACGTTGCATTTCTAGCGCAAAGAGTTTGCTTTTTGAGAACTAAAAAAAAAAATGATTAATGAATTATGTCGTGTTTTCTTCTATTTTTGCGATTATCTTGCGTTTACTCAAACCAAGATAACATTCATCGATTTTTCTTTTCATTCGACATCATTTTTGGCTCTTAACCCTCCTGAAAGAAGCCAACAAACGAATCCTTTTTTTGAGGCCAGATTTTTAACAGCGTTTGCTCGAACTTCTCCTTCCAGAGATCTTAATAAAAGATGGTAGGACTTAAAGTATCATTCATCCTACTTGTCTCGGCGACATCGAAAGCGGAACAAGAGAGCCTATTGATCAATTTGGAGAGGATCTGGCTGAAGTTTTCAGAGCAGGAAAAGAGTGGAAAAAGATTTCCATCCAAAGAAGGTGACCTTGCCGCACCAACAGTAGGTGCTGCTGCATTCACTCACACATGCACTCGCTGTCGCGGTGGACGATTCCATTCCTCCACAGCAAAGGGAAAGAGCACTTTGCTCGCTGAGAGGCCATCCGTAGGTGGACTTTCTACCTTTGCTCGTGCCGTGGCAGCGCGTGTTCGGGGTATTTGTTATTGAAGTGGAATGAATGTCGTCAGATGATCGTGTTTTCTTCCAGATTGTTATGCGGGAGGTTGACGCATTTATGACATCTTGCTTTTTTATAGCCTTGTCAATAATGGAGTTGTTGTTTTTTTTTAATAGGAAAGATGTGCGCCACGAAAACGAGTACATTTTAGATTAACATGTCGAAAAGACATTAACGTGAATTAATTGTTACGTTCGAGACTAATTTTGTGAAGGAGAAAGATTCTAAAGTCTTGTTAACATATTTTTTAAAATGTTGCTGGAAACAAAAGGGATTATGTTAGATATTTTTTTATATCTGGATGTAATGAATTTGTTCGGAAAGACAGTAAATAAATCGATCAATGGTTGTTTTCTAAACGTGGATTTTAGGGTTGAATTGGAGTTTTAATGCTTTGTTTACAAAATCTTAAAAAAAATTTGCTTTACTATTAAAGGAAGTTGATATTACACGGAAGGAGGGGGAACAAATTAGCTGATTGAAAAGAAAAAAACAGCCAAAAAATATTTGATTGTTATTTCCTTTTTGGGGCGATTTAATTACATTAAGTGGCCGCGGTAGCCTAGTGGTCATTGTTTCGGATTCGTGACCAGCGGTTTTCGTTCAGTCGTGGGTTCGTTCCTTGGCTGCCAAAGAGCCGCCTTATAGCCGGGGCTGATGCACGTTAAATCTGTCAGTTCCTAAAGTCCTCCCGTGGCGTGGTGTGAAAGTTAGGAGACGGGGGTGCCAGCTCAGGTGTCGTCCTCGTCACTTGACCGAGGTTCAGAATTACGAGGTCCGTCGTCAATAGCCCTCGTGTTGCTTCTAGTGCGACGTTAATAAAAACTAAGCTAAGCTAAGTTAATTACATTAAAACATTGAAATTATGGAGCCTTATTTAAATTTTTTTCCTAAATTGTTTCGATAGTTTGGTTTGGCTAACGTCGCACTAGAAGCAACACGAGGGCTATTGGCAACGGACCTCGTAATTTGGAACCTCGGTCAAGTGACGAGGATGACACCTGAGCTGGCACCTCCTCTCTTAACTTCCACACCACGCCATCGGGAGGACTTTGGGCTCCGACAGATATAACATACATCAGCCCAAGTTACTCAGCGGGTCTTGAGTGGCATCTAGGGTCGAACCTACGACTCGACGAAAACCACCGACCCGGAGTCTGAGACCATGACCACACCGCGGCCACTTGTTTCGATAGAAAGTAATATGATTCAAGAACGAGTAACAAGAGCACATTGCAAAGAATATCTAGAATATATTGAGTGATTCGATTGTTACGATTTGAGAATGAATTAAATCTATTAAAACATTGCAATTCTGCAGTTTTATTCAATTTTTTAAAAAAAAAGTTGTTTCGAAGTAAAGTTATATGATTCTAGTAAAAACAAGACTGCTGAATATTGAAAAGAATTGTCGAAAATTCAATTAATTGCTATGTTCTAGACGTGAATTTTATCAACAGACGGCAGTTTGCTGTATTCCCTTCGTTTTGAAAAAAAAACTATTTTTTTTTAACTTTGCTTTTGGAAAGGGTTATTTCTTTAGGAACATTTTTTAAAAACTGGCACACAATAGTTGAGTAGATTTTAGACGAACGAGGATATGAAAAAAATCTAATTTTGATAATTATCTTAACCTCGATTTTAGACCTCAAAAATTTACATAATATAAATATTACAAAACTTTCGACTTTTTAATTTACCTACTTTTAATTTTCATTCAAGTTTTAATATTGTTTCCATTGTTTAATAATCTGGAGAAAGCGCACCAATTTCTGTAACATAAATAATAGTTATAGTGACAGGAATGCAATAACGTTTTGGAATTTATCTGGAGAATAATTACGAGAGAATGTCCAGCTCCATTACTTGGAAAAATTTATCCTCCTCTTTTCCCGGTTATTGGATGAACAATTCGGTGTACTTCGTTTCAGTTGCGTATTTAATACGTAACATTCCTTCAAAAAAAAGTTGCATTCTCTTAGTTTCTGTTTTCCTTCTAAATCCTGTGGGATCAACTTATTGTTCATATTACTCTTTCTTAAATTATCTTATTGGGTACAGATGATATTGTTACACTCTTAAAAGTATCGCTGAAATATCGATATTTATCTTATGTATTCATCGTAAATATCCTTGAAATTTGGCATGCAACAAATAATTCACTTTACTTGCTTTCCATTTTTCAATTTATAACCCTATTCCTGAACAACAGTTTCTTCAAAATTACTTTATTTGGTTTTATTTTCCTATAAATTTTCCATAATTTTTTTTTTTGTTTTCAAACCCAAATCTTTTGTACTTAATATCTTACATCTGAATCGTCTGATGTACTTCAAATGATAATACTTCCTTCATTCTAATCTCAATGAATGATATTCAGATCTCTTCGATCATAATATTTAATGATAATAAGATAGAGATATTTGGAAATTGAATACACAGGTAATCTCTTGATCTCGAAAAAATAGGGTGAGTTGTTCTCATTCATTTCGATTTTAAAAACTCATCTATTAGATAACGACGTTAAGGTTAGTATTCAAAAAAGGAAAGACGCTGAAAACCTTTCCACAAACACAAATATTTCAACATTAACATCATAGTTCCGAAGGTCTTGTAGGCAGAATTTATTTATCACTTTCATCCCTGTTTGAGAGTGAATCCCATCTAAAATACCATACTTCTTCCACATTTGCAAACGGAATTTTAATTTTGTTGAAATTATGAATTAAGGACGTAAAATGTGACAAAGGACACAAATGTGATAAGACAATTAAATGTATCAAACACACCAATTGAATAAATTATATTGGAGGGTGTTTTGTTAGGGTTTTCTCTTATTTTTAATTTACTTAGATACTTCAGCATCCGTAATAAAAATTACTTCAAAGGCAAACTTTATAAATTAAAAGAATTCTATTCAAATAACCTAATCTCAAAAATCTAACGACATGCACATTAAGTTTTGATTAAACTAAAATTATTGTATGCACAATTGGGAAGAAAATTGATGCAAAATAAGAAGAAGCTTGAAACTAAAAATTGCTTACTCATTCTAAATTTACTTATTTCCATAGCTAAATCATAGCTGAGGTTAAATTACTAAACCTTAGGTTAACTGCAATAATTTCTGATGATATTTTTCTACACTAAAATTTCTGATTCGCCACCAGTCCTCCTCTAGTCCAGGAACAAAATTAGAAAATTCAGGTCACTTATGTTTTCTTTTTTTTATAAACAACTTTGGGAAATCAAACATGACTGTTGGTATAAATAGAATCGATAGAACGGGAAAATATTCCAAATGACAGTTTAGAAGGAGAAATGCACCATCTTCAGAAATATTCCATATTTCAGCATTTCTTTACATTAGGACAACCTTATGAAAATTAGGTAAAGACCTGGCAACAATCACTTCTGTAAGACTTTTATAATGTCAGATTCCAAAGGTGTCATATATTTAGAATAATGTGCTGGGGCGACTCCTCACATTAAGCAAGTATCTTGTTGTTTTGAAGTAACACAGAAAAATGAGACTTTTATCGATCTGTGATAGAATTTCAGGACTGAGTACTGGAATTGTGAGAAATTTGCGATGTATCATCTGTGGCTATTTAGGTCAGCGAGATAACTTTCAGAATCATAACGAAACCCTAAATGATGCAATGATCTGTTTTGCGTCGCTGGCATTTCCAAATTACAGGATTTCGGTAAACTTATGTACCTGTTTCAAAGCAATAGAGTCATCAAGGGAATTTCAGATTTTAAATATAAATGTACGGAAGGTATTACATCGTTTTTGAAGATCTGGAAAGTTTCATGAGTTTTACGTATTTCGAATAAATTTTGTTACAATTAGCAGAAGATTACATGTGAAGTTTTCTTTAATACACAAACTTCGGCTCAAAATATCTTTAATGATTGTTAATCAAAATATAGGAGGCAATACATTTATATTAAGTGAATAATATACATTTGAGTTAGACATTGAGCAAAGTTTTTTCTTCTTTTTTTTAATATTTTGTATTCAATTTCAAGAATCCCAAACCTTCTGGCCCTCTTTCGAAAGACATTAGAATTATTAAACAGATTATTAAAATTATACAGGTCATAAATATAAATTATTGGGAAAAGTTAGATTGTTTTTGCAGTTATCTTAATATTTTCTAGACTTTTAATAGTTTTTTTTAAAGAATCATACATTTTGGATTATCGATGAGTGATTAGTAAAACATATCTTTGCAAAATGGTATAATTTTTGCCACTAGAGAATAATATGATCGCTTAACATATACTTAAATTTCTTTCAATGACTAGGAACATTCAGAATTTCATTTATCTGAATATGTATTTTAAATTTAAGAAAAAAAAATTCTTGTTTCTGTTATTTGGACTTTATTTCGAAATTTTTTTTAAAAAGGGAACATATAGGTGAAATAAAGATAAAGCTTCGAGATAATTTGCACAAGCTTTATTAAAAATCAAATCAAGAATTAACAATTATAA
>BMAW01083949.1:334474-408176 GCA_019974015.1 Nephila pilipes | reverse complement strand
AGGAATATCCGAAATATCTGTGTAATATCGACGAATCATTTGAAAAAAAAAATGATCTCACCAATATTTTTTTCTTCAGTTCTCTTAAAAGTTCCAGCAATTTTTGTTTGTATGTAACAAGAATTCAATTCATTTCTCTTTTTTTTTTTTTTTTTTTGAAAATTATGACTATTCTCTTATATACACTTTATATACACTCTCACAGCCATCATATACACTTCTCGCTTTGATATCCAGTCAGACTAATAGAAGAAAGACACTTGAGATAAAAGGATAAAAGTTATGTGAAAAAAAGACACAATACCAGACAGCACATTTTAATAACTTCCCTTCTTTACATAAATGAACCACCATTTCAAGGAAAGTGAAATGCTCTGGTTTGGAACTTTTTTTTTTTTCTTTTTTGTGAAGTTATTTTCAAGATCTCGCGTTCTAAGAGATTAACTGTACGTCTCCTTTTCTTTTGCCAGATTTTTTAAAAGTTTAAAGATTTTTCTTTGTAAAGGATTTCGTGATAATTAGATTGGTTATTAACGTCACAATAAAAGCATCCTGAGCTGGTTTTGTGACGACCTTCTAATTTGAACTCGGTCAAGTGGCGAGGACGACACCTGAGCTCGAACCTCACCTCTCTAACTTCCACACACGGAATGGGAGGACTTTGAGCTCTACAGATTAAGAGTGCATCAGCCCTGTCCACACGGCGGGGTCTGTGTATTTCGAGGCTCGAACCCCGATTCGACAAAACCGTCGGACCCGAATCAGCGACCATGACCTCTAGACAATCACGGCCCACCCCAATAATTAGAAATAATGTTCAAAGAGAGAATAAAAAAAAAAAAAAAAAAAAAAAAACTTACTAGGTCGAAGATAACGTTATCGAACAAATTCAAAAAGCAGCAGACAAGCAGAAATTGAGAGAGAACTTCTCTGCCTGAATCTACACAACGTGGATGGTTGAAAAACGAGATTTAATTCCATCAAATTGTTGATAATGTTGATAATGATAAAGGAGTGACTGAAAAGAGGCTAGAATAGCAGAAAAACAATCTTGACAAATGTCTACGATTGATTGCTCAATTTATGTTAACATTGTAATTCGACGGTTCAATTAACTCGCGCTCATCCAACCGCGCTCGGTAATCATGGACATCGACTCACCTGTTAACAAGATCATGTACGTATAAATAATGTTACAAAGGTCAAAATAAATCTGACTTATTAAGAAATTAATAAACTTTTTGAGTAAAGACGCAGATGAATAATTGTAAAACGGAAATTGATATTATATTATAAGCAAAGATCCAAAACCCAAATGTAAGAAAATAACTATCCTATCAGTCAGTTGCGTACCCAGAAATAATTTTTTCGGGGAGGGGAGTAGAATGTAGAAGCAATTTCTTTTAGTTTATATACCACGCTAAAAGTAACGAATACGGAAAATAATCTTTATTTACTTAGCCACTTTTCAAGTATAGAAATAATTTTATCAAGGCATAAAAAAAAAATTTAAAAATAAAGATCATTTAAGAAAAATAATTAAGATACAAGAATAAAATTAGCATTTGGGGAGGTATTTTTTAAGTGCATTCCCTCTAGAAGTTTGAGAGAGAATAGCCTCAAGTGTCGTCTTCTACTTTGTAACATTGAACTATTCGTAATTTTCTCTTCACTAGCCTTCGAGGACTTTATAGTAACCTGAATTGTATGAAATTGGACATCTTCCCACGCCCTAAATTATTAGCCTATAGATGAAGATACAAGAAATTGACTTAGAAATTAGATATATAAAATGAAATATAATTTAAAAGGAAAAATAGGAGACACACACAGAAAGGTCAGTTCAAATATTGTGAGTTATGAAAGAATTTTAAATCTTTCATTGAAGCAAATCTTAATTATAAATACTGAAATAAAAAATCAAGCTTTGTTTGTGTGAAGTGTTTTGAATCAGAATAAATTGAATTGGTAAGCTAAATTTTTAGCCAACTACTTTAGAATTGATGCGTTAAATGGGATTCGAAAGAAAGCGACTTACTCAACAGTGATAAAAATAGACATCTTCTTACTATCATCGAAGAGAGTCTGTATTTGATTGATTAATTAGATGGACAAGAGTAGAATTAAATTATGAAGAAAGGTTTTATAAGCATTGAGATTATATACTACAGATTGAGTTAGGAATAGGTTTTAATTAGAACCTACTTTTCTTCCAAATTTTGTTAGTTAAATATCTTTTTTAATTAGCTTACTTTTTGCAAATACACCTCTAGCCGAGGAATTAATGAATTAGTTAATTAATAAAAGGAGTTTCTTATTTTCAGCTCAGTCTTGTTGTAGAGTCTAAATGAACGCCTCGGACTCCTTTATTGATAAAGTAATATTAAAACCTCATAAATATTGAGTAATCTTTCATTATTCTTCATTCATCGACAATATTGCTCCACAAAACCATTTATTACTTTTCCTGTCTCTTCATATTTTGGGCTAAATTATATATTTTCTACGTAGAATCATGAAAGTACGGAAATTTAATGTGAAGGATGTTGAGAACCTATCTGATACATCTACATGTATATCACTACCATTATTACTCTGTAACAGGTCTCAATATCAAATAACAGATAATAAGATATGAAGGGGGGAAGGCATAACTTTGCTCTAAATAACGGTAGAAATTCTATATGGTATTCTACAAAAGATTTCATCCTAAAAGGGCGTATCTCTCTTTTAAAAAGCAGTAAATATTTTATTTGAAATATTTCTCAAGTATCAAGATTTACATAAAGGATGGGATCTAGAATGTGATTTTCAGAGTTAAAGTCCTTTGTATAGCTTATTATTACGAAAAAGGAGTTATTTTCAGATTAAATAATCCTCACTTTTTTAAAATTATAAATAGTAATATATATATATATAACGATCTATATCATACGGAATAATTATCATATGAGTAATTAATAATCAATAACTGCGTTTACATTTATAAGCTCGATATTTCTTAGGTGATCTGCAATCCAATTATCCGAATCTTTGAAATGTCCAGAATATTTATTAACGAACATTCTGTTCATCGAACTATGTGATCTAATTAAAAATGTTAATTTAATATAGCATTCCTAAAATTAATTTCTTTGTGATACAAATGGAACTTTAAAATTTGTAAGAGTTTAATTTTAGAATTGTATTCATTGTATAGGAACATAATATCACTTTTTATAATGTCGAAAATATCTGCATTACGGATAAATTAGATTTTGAGCAAGTGTACCTCAAGAATCCTTAAAAACACAAAAAAAACATCTGTGAAAAATGAAAATAAAACAGATTCTTTGATTGGCCCTTTTTCTCAGTATTAAAATTCACTTTTCTAACTTTCTATTTATAAAATCTCATAAATAATACATCTACTTTAATGATCGAAGATACGTCTGAAATTTTTAGAGTAAAATTTAGAATATATTTAAATAGTATTTGAATGACTCACCTTTAACTATATAAAATATTCTGTCCTTAAATCTTTTTCTTTTTTTCTTTTTTTTTTTATAGAAAATTATGTTTTAAACGAGCAGAGTTCTCGTTTCGAAACTGTACTTCCTTCTTGATTTAGATATTTAAATTTTTCATTTTCAGATTAACAACATTTACGTTTAAGATCAAACCATATAATATTAAAACTTGCACAAAAATATAACATATTCCGAACTGTTTTACCATTTGTAATTCTTGATGAAAGATTACATTTTATTATACTTGTTCTCTTTGAATATAATTATAAATACTTATCAATTCTTCTTTACAAAATCCAAAGCATTTTGTGTAAGGAAGTTGTAAATTAAATTCATTAGATTAAAATCAAGCTTTGATTTGCGTACTTTATTCGATCAACACAACTAAAATTCACGTACTCGGGAAGAATAATTCAATACCATACTTTCAAAATTGTTATTAATACGCTTCATTATTACTGACTATTACATATTTCTTTAAATATAACTTACATCAAAGATTTTATAGAATATCATTGTTAACTTACTAACATAATGATAGTGTTTTTATACTTAAAAAATTAAAGGAACTTATAACATCATAAAAACTTACATTTTGCGATGAGTAATGATGGAAGAAGAAATAACATTTTATAATATGTATTATTTTCCTCGTAAATCAATTTTTTACACTTATATCTTACGCATATAATGAGAAAAATAGCAATTTTCTTACGATAATATAAAATCAATATCCCACAAAAGTTTTCAAAACTTACTTTTGCTCTTTTTCTAACATTTGTTTTATAAATACTTTGCTTTTATCAGAAAAATACAAATATGTTGGAACAAGTAATGCATTGGAAACCAACGAATGCGAAAAAAATTATGTCATATCTCACGGTTGATTACTTTGGGTGTTATATCGTGTGATGAAACACGCAGTGAAATTGGAACATAAGTTTCACCATGGGTC
Source organism: Nephila pilipes (assembly GCA_019974015.1). Lineage (NCBI taxonomy): Eukaryota > Metazoa > Arthropoda > Arachnida > Araneae > Nephilidae > Nephila > Nephila pilipes. The sequence goes on along the minus strand of BMAW01083949.1, from coordinate 403,712 downwards.
ACGACCATCCCAAAAATCCGGGGTAAATGAGGATTCTATGTTTAAATTTAAAAATTATTTGAGTTCGTTTGATCATTTGAATATATCATTCGATTAATTCGCTTTAAGCTCTTTATTGTAACATGTTTATTTATTTATTTTTCTAATGATTCGAACTATTAGACCCATTCGACAACAAGAAACGCATCGGTACCTCCGGAAAGCACTCGATTATAGAAATAATTCTGCCGTTAGAATAATCCTTGTCATAACATGCGTATGGAATAGAAATGAATATTTAATTATTGTTGTTGAAAGATTGTAAAGCTGGTCAAGGATAACCACAATATACAGATATAATTATTTAAAACGAAAAAAATATTATTCATTTTTAAAAACCCAATATTCTTCTCCCAGAAATTCCTCAGTAAAAAGTACATAGCTTTTGAAAATTGTGTAAATGACATGATTATGCACATTTTAGAATATGCTGGGTAAACTGCAGTTCGAAAGCCCTTTTTAAAAATAGAATTCAATTTTACAATCTTTAATGCCATCATTTTAGTTTATTGTAACATAAGCATTTTTTTTCCTCCTAAGTTTGTTAGTAGCGTGGATTTTTGCCCCCCGATCCGAATCCTAAATTTGCCACACCCAATATAAATTTGTCGCCCTTATAGGAAAAAAAAATTGTGATTTCACGAATGCATGGTGCGTACGTAAAATTAAATTACTTATAGTTTAATACATTAAAAGAAATAAATTACATTCTACGTAGATAAAAACCTCAAAGCCACTGAAAAGTTTAAAAATTAACAAAACATTTACCTTAACTTTCCAAAACATTCGACGAACTGTCTTCAACACGTAAATTTGACTTCACAATAACTAACAAATTCAGGTACGTGAAACTTTATCTAAGCATGAAATGGACAATATCAACGCTGCTCACTCTTTTAAATAACGAAAAAAAGTTGAAGAAATTAAATGTATTTGATCACCGTTATATTTATAAGTTGTTCAAGGACAATAAGACAAAATTCAAAACACTGACACTAATTGTATTTGTTGCGTGGCAACAGCCGGCCATGTCCGTTTCGAAATTCCAAATGTGAAATTTATTTTCCCATTTCGAATGAAGTATTTGACAAGCCTTTATTTAACTTACCATAATTGTAAGTATATTTGTTTAGGTTAAATCTTGCTACTCTAATATGAATCTTTTGCATTTGTCCTATTGCCTTGTAATTCTGTTAAAGTACTTATGTAGTACCAATTACAATACAGTCATCTGTGTTTGTGTGATTTGATGACTATGGTCTGATGCTGGAGATAGGATTAACCAGCTTGGCCACTCCCCTCCCCCTCCCATCCCCACATCTGTGCTTTCCAAGGCCATGTGCTCCTCTCTCTCCCCCCTCTATGCTATTGAGTTTGATGAATTTCTAACGAGACAGTTATGAAAATCGTTCTAAAAAAACGTCTCGTGATCAACCATTTTTCATACACCTCATATATTTTATTGCTTTTAATTCCTTTCCAACTAAAACAATGTTTACAATTGTGTCGATGGGGATTTCCACTGAGCTGCATTTTCAATAGCTTCTTATCTGTGCACTCGTCAGTTCGAAAATGGTTAACATTACATTAAGTTGAGATAAGAAAACACAAGCGTTGTAGGCAACAAATTTAAAATCATTTAGAATTTGGGTGTAACACTAGTTCTTATCTAGATCTACAAAGACTTATTATACATAATGCTTCAAACTTCATAAAGCTGGTTTTCCTGAGAAAAATAAAGCGTCTCCTTTACGCTCATGTATACAGTTCAAAGCTTAATATTTCCAGTGAAAAATTTAGACATCAATCATTTTTTGAATTGTTCTGTAAGAACTTGATTTCATAAATTTCTAGAATTCTATCTAATACTTAAGCAGCTGTATTAGAATAGAAAATATTCTGAAAAAAATTTCAAAGAATTTAGCTTATACTGTTTATATACATACTGTAAATTGCACATAAATATTAATAATGCCTCCCATTTTACAACGTTTTTCTGAATTTCACTTGGTGTGTGAGTGTGTGTGTGTGTGTCATCAAATTTTCGATCGTTAATTTAACTAACTTCCCATCAAGCTAGAGCTTTGAAATTTTGGGAATCGTTCGTACTCGCCTAACAATGCAATATTTAGACGTTTGCGACAAGTTTTAACTAATATTTCAATAATTTTAATAAGTCAAAATATTCTTTCCTCTCGGCGCTTTTAGGATTCTCAGCGCTTTCAAAATTTCTTTCCCCCTCTGGGAACACCGGGCACTCCCAACACCGCATGAGGTATCGTAAACCTTTTGTACTCACAAAGGGGAGATACTATCTCCCCTTTACTATCTCCGAGATAGTAAGGGTTGCTGACTTTTAGTCAGTAATCATTCTCAAGAAAGAAAGTTTCTAATATTTGGCGCCATGTCTTATCACAATAATTTTTTCTGCATTCTGGTTCCCATTCTTTTTTTTAATAGAATGACTTTCAAATGCATGTTTTGATTTTATGAGTATTATGAATTTTTTAATACTCTCACAAATGTCTCTTTTTAAGTAAATTTTAAAGTTAAAAATAACTAACAGTTTTAACTAATATTTCAATAATTTTCTCTAATAAACTTTGCCACCATATAAAAACGTTGGTTTTTATATCGAATTATTTTTTACCAAAGACCAATTCAGATTTGAAACCAAAATTCAGGGAAGTTGGCTTGTCTGAATATTATAAATGAATTCAGTTTGTTTAGAAGGTATTTGAAAATTTGCACGTGAAATTATGTTCAAGTTTGCTATAATTAAAATTTATTAACAAGCATTATATGAAGTTTCATATCGATTCTAGAATTGTTGCTAATAAGATCGGGAAGAAATAGTTGCAGATAAGAGACATCTAGAATAGCGAAGAAAAAATTAATTTCAGGTATTCTTTTAATATATACATATGTGTGTGTGTGTGTGTGTATTCTAATTTTCGAAATAAATCAATATTTTAATACATATATAAAATAAAATTGTATTTATGTGCATTTTTCTGTGGCTTCTTAAAATTAAGTCTCGTATATTTGGAACACATTAGCCTTTCAGTTTGAAATAAGAATAAATTTTTGAGCACTTCTATAATACTTTTTTTTTTATCTATATACTCATTGCCATAGAAATTTGCTCACCAAAAAAAGAGTAGTCAGAATAAAACAAAATTTTACATACTTAAGCACAACGTTGATTTAAGAAAGTGATTACAAAAACAAAACAAAATGAACATTTACTGTTGGAAAAATTACAAATGATTGAAGGTTTTAGTGCCCTGTTGGGCCACCTCTAGCATTAATGCATGAAATGATACGGTCGGGCACTAAGGCATACAATTCTCGTGTGGTGTCCTGCGACATCCCGTTCCATAGTTGCTGTAAACGCGCCTTTAATTCGACCAAACTCGTAGGCTTTATAAATTGCCGTCCTAAGTGATCCCAGGTATACTCGATTGATGACAAATCTGGGGATCGAGCAGGCCAGGGAAAGGAGGAAATGTAGCGGAAGTAGTCCTGTGTGACCCTTGCTGTGTGTGGGCGAGCATTGTCCTGTTGAAAATGGTTCCTGAGAGCTCTGCCATAAGTAGCAACACATATGGCTAAACAATACCACGAACGTACCTCAGGTTGTTATGGTACCATGGATCAATATTAGGGGGGACCGTGTGTCATATGCGATGGCAACCCATACCATCACACCAGTTGAGGAGTGATGTACCGCTGTACAGTGAAGGCAGGATTGAGACGTTCACCTCGGAGCATCCACACACGTACACGATTATCATCACTGAAACACACGTACACGATTGGCAACGGTGAGTGGGTGTCAATGGCAGTACACGTAATAGGTGCAGCGATAGCAATTGTCCTTCTGTCAGGCGCCTTGTGATGGTACGGACTGACACAGAGGCCCGTAGTGAAGGTGCGGCCTGTGTATGGATGGTGAAAAATGAGACAGTTGGCACTATGCGTGCGTGTCGTATGATGAGACGGTCTTATCGACTATTGGTCTGTCGAGGGTGTCCTGAGCCTGGTTGCCGTGAAATAGATGTCTCTCTTGTCCACTGGTCCCAACGCCCCTCACATTAAAGTCAGAATGGCCTAGGTGGTGAGCTATTCGCCGAGCTGACCACACGGTTTCCATCATTCTATGATTCCTCACCTCTCCAACTCTAACAGTTACTCATATTGTCTCCGATAGTGACGTAATGGTCTCTCTAATTAAAAAGCATACCTCTGCAATAGATTAAATACACGCAAACAAGCTCTGCTTACCTGTTTTATAATCCAGGGGGAAATGAATTTCAACACCTTCTGGTAGCATTACGGAATGCGCAATCACGCTGCCTTTCTAATCATTAAAATATTTGTTTGACACGAACCTTCATGCCAAGTTCCGTAATAATCCCTCTCTTATTTTGAGGAACGCAAATTTTTATGTCAATGAATGTATTTAAGATTAAGTTTCCCGTCTGCCTGCCATTTTGATTTAATGTAATGTTAATCCTGTGTGGGATTTCTATTATTCGTCCTCAATTCCTGATTATTTTATCTATTTAAACGCAACAAAGTACAACCGAAAGAGCAAAAAATAATTAAAATTTCTACAGAATTATAATTTTCCTCCAGTTTTTAATGATTCATTTATAGGTTTTCCGATCTTTAAAAAGTTTTCTAAAATATTCTCAAAGATCAGAAGTAAAATGTAGTTCCGCAAGAACCTTCGTTATTTTTTGGTCTTTCAGAAGTTCTGTTTTGCATTCAAATGGATAAAATACTGAAGATTTGAGAACGATAGTACAACTTCCATCGAATTAGCATTACGTTCAAGATAAAATCAAAATGTCTGGCGGACAGGAACCTTAAACTCAAAAAAGAATAACGGTGACGGCCATAACTTAGAATGCTAAAGTAAATACGTATCTTGAGATGAAAATATATATTTATTTCGTATATATTCATATTTCGATATATTTGTTTATTCTGAATAATTTGACTGAAGATAAAAAGACACAAGAATATGTTGAAAGTGAAATCGCTACCCTATAAGATACAAACCTTGCATTCAATATAATTAGTGAATTAAAATAAACATTTGTAGAGAGTTGAAACGCGTGAATTTTTTTTTTTTGATCAGATTTCTCCATTTCAAAATAAACTTAATAAATATGTCGTAATTCTCGAGTTTTTGTAAGCATTGTGAATTAGAAGTTGAGAATTTTTTTACCTATCATTAGAGAAAAAATTGTGAAAGCAATTAAAGTTTTAAAAAAGGCGATTTTTCTGTTATTAAAATGAATAAAATTTACATAACTATTCACAAAAGAATATAGTGAAATCTCTGAAGGAAAAAAAAAAGACGCAATACCGGCATACCCTCTGCTACCTTAAGAAAAAGAGACGAACTAACTTTCTTCTTATAACTATCGGGCACATTCCATTTTCGTACAATATTCAATGAGTGAGTGAACGTAAACGTTATTGGCGCAAGAACCAGATGTGGCTATTTTGCACCAAACAAGATTTAACTGTGGTCTGGACGTGAAAAAATTGATAAAAAGACAAGAAGGAGGGAAGGAGGGTCGAAAGTAGAGAAGGATCGCTAAGGTGACTCGGGTCTGCGTCACCCGTGTTTATCAGAGACAGTAAACCTCATGGAAAAGAAAAAGATCACTAGGGTGCCTCGGGGTCATGATGCCCATACTTACATTTAGAAGGCAAGTCCCTAAGTTCTCTGATACAATTCCCAGCGCTATACCCCCAGACGCTGGGTACTTATAGTCGCCTCTTACGATATGCATGGGCTGCAGTGGGACTATTCTGTCATACTCGGTCACCACATGGGTCATATAATATTCAGAGGATGGGCAAGGAAATGATAATATGTAATCGAAACCGCAAGTTGCTAATGGAATAATCAAATAAACTACATACTTATGATTTCATAGTTCTGATAAAGCACTAGTTACAAATATGAAAAATATCACAAATACAAGAAGAAAAGTTGAATATACATTTCAAGAAGAGACTCTGTGAAAAGATATAATTTTATATTTTATAGAATTTATTTTGTTTTTTCAGGCAGAAAATCAATAAAAAAAAAATTTCATATTGGAAATACATGTTTTAATAACTGATGTTTTGAGAGAAAAAAAAAAGAATAAGCACTCGAAACGTTCAAGCTATTCTTAGTATGTAAATCCAGCTTAGCATCCTAAGTGCTATAATCTTAGCAGACATGTTCCATTGAGTTAACGAACCCTTGAAATACTTTGGAACCTTAAAAGAGAAGTAGGATCAAATACTGGCAGCAAATTTCAAAGACATGATGGAGAGAATGCCAAATCTTGTAAATTAGCTCTCTGGGTTGTACGTAGGAGGATGCATTTATTTTTATCACATTCAGTTGTTCTTCAAGAACTATTCTTGTTTTTGTTGCCTTATTTTTTACCCCTTTACTATCACAGTACAGAAAAAAATAGTTCTGAGGAAGGCTCTGGGAAATTTTTGCAGCTAAATAGACGTGTGCCAAACAAATAAGCTGAAAAAAAAAAAACTGATTATTTTACTTTGTCATTACAGGATTATCACATAGTGCATTTTTCTTTAGAAAATAAATACGGAAAGAATTAAAAATTAAGCATATAATCATCATCTCTCTCCTCTCTCTCTTGTGTTTCAAATGGAACGTTAAGTTGAACATTTGTAACTATATTAATTATTTAAAACATTCTTTTACAGAAGATTATACTCCTCTTTTGTTTGATTTTAATTCTGTGAATAAAATAAATGAAGCAAAGAATTCGAAACATAAAAAATCAATATAAGTAATGTGATAAATTCAAACAATTAAGCAAAGATGCTATATACGTGCTGATTTCACTTAGTTATTTTTTTACTAAAATAAGTTAGTTGAAATATTTATTATGCTATATAAAGAATAAAAAAAGGTCATATTTACTCTAATTATTTTTTACAAAAGTAATTTAAATAAAACTTTTATTGTGGATCTCAAAAAATTTCATACATCACTCAAATAATGTAATGATTATTATATACGGATTAAAAGTATAAATCAGTTTTCATTGCAAATTTTATTCGAATTAAAATAAACTGAATAAATAAAACAATTACAGATAAAAGTTTGAAATCGAAACAGTCATTAATCAAATTAAACAATAGTCTTTTCGGCCTTATGGATATTAAAAGCTGAAAATATTTCTCTCGTAAAATATGGATTCTTAAGTTGTATTTGAATTCTATTAGACTGGTTAAATTTAAAGTAGATGAGAAACCTTACTAGAGATATTTTCAACCTCAATGTATTCAGATTTATCTTTTATGGTGATATTTTGAGGTTTATTTAATAAGTTCTTAGAAAAAGAGAGAGAAAAATTTCAGTTCGATTTTCTTAAAATTATTTTTCAACATTATCTCCTTTTAGCTCCAAACACTTTTCCAGCGTTTTCCTAACTTTTTTAAGCCATGTAAGAAGTAAGATTTTGGAAGTTCCTCAAAATAGATATCTGTTTGAGGGATGACCTCTTCGTTCGACGAGAACCGTTGTTCGCCGAACTATTTTTTAAAGTTTGGAATTGAAAAAAAAATAACAGGGAACGAAATCCAGTGAATACAATATTACAATAATTCGAACTTTAATTGCATGATTTTGGCCACCGAAACTGCTCTGGTGTGCACTTGTGCGTTGTCTTGATGGAAGGAAAACTTTTTCTTTTTTATTTCTGGTGTAAAAACGACGCATAATGCTCTCCAGCTATCGTTTTCCCCCTTTACAAGTCATTGGTGCAGATGATTTGGCGTGCATCCCCAAAAAACCGTGGCCATCACCTTGCCGGCCGATTTCACCTTCTTTACTTTCTTCAAAAACCCATTATTTTGACCGTTTCTTTGTCTCTGGAGTACAGTAGTGTATCCACAACAGGAACTCGTCAGGATTGAGACAAAAAAAGCTCAAAAATAGCCTCAGAGTTGATTACACAGTTCCGTTTATTTTTCACTGGGAGCAAACACGGCACCCATCTTGCCGAGATTTTTTTCACATCCTATTTTTCGTGGAAAATTGAAAACACTGTACCTTGCGATATGCTAGTGGCCTCAACTATTTCGCCTACTTTGATTCGTCGATCACTTAAAACCATGTCGTGGATTTTGTTAATCATTCTGGATGTAGTCATTTCCACTGGACGTCCGGAATGATGTTCGTCTTTTGCGGATGTACGGCCACGTTTAAACTCATTTATCCAATTGTAAACACAGGATCAGATGTACCATAAACTTCATCCAACTCAGCTTTGATCTTTTTCGGTGTTCGACTGCCAAATATAAGTGTTTAATCACCACTCAAAACTCACCCCCTCCTTTTTTTTAAATAAAAGCAAATTTCTTGCTTCAATCGATAGTAAAAATGAAACCATATGATGGGAGTAACTGAGCTACCTAGTGAGTCATGATGCTTACTGAAAACAAACCGTTTTCGATGCTACGAACGCCATCTCTTGGATTTTCTAAGGACTTATTCAACGACCCTCGTATCAACATCTGAATACCCTAATCTTTAAAAAAATTGAACTTCAATCACAAGATCTTTCAGTATATTTAAATCTTCCGCGTATTTAATAACTTGTAAAGATTTCTCAACGTCATAAAAAGACTAAATTAAATAAATGGAAAGAATATAAGCTCACAAAAATATCAAAATCAGTTTGCAGATCTTTCTGTACTAAATATACGAAGAAAGAATCGAGTCAAGAGGAGTTGGTTGGAAAACTACAAAATAGAAAATGACGATGAAATTATATTTTTAAGAAAAATGTTTTGGTTCTTTTTCAATATTTATTTGCAGTCATGTGAAAAAATAGTTAACGATAATTAATTATTTACTTGGTAGATGAAAGAATAGTTTTTAGAATAAATGTTACTTTGAACCCTGAAAAAATTTCAAGATAAATCGTAATGTTACGGAAGAGAAGTTAATTAGTGGATTTCCGCTGAAATATGCGGATCTGATGCCGGATAGATGCTTTTATTTGGTGATGAGGCTTTTCATACCAAACTAAGAGCATAACAATCACCTTGTATTGCCTAAAAGCCACACATTTTAAATTGGCTAAATAAAATCGAATTTGTCGTTCGGGTACATACTGCATCCTGGACGAATGTGTTCCTTGTAGAAACAATTCGTATATTTCCAGTCATCCTTTAAACTTAGATTCTTAAGGGTTGTCCTTTGTCATTCAAAATAGTTGCTCATTGATTAAAGCAATTAAAATAAACTTGAAAGAACAGCGAGATATTCAATTTCAAAACATCGAAAAAGCAACGCTAATTTACTCAATCAGAAGATGACAAATCTGAAAAGTTAAAATTTAAATATTTGTCACAAAAACAATAAAGCATATTTAAAAATACTTTTATATGGATAGAATTAATCGAAACTTTAAGGGATGTTCGTTACCAACTTTTTAACGAACGAAACTTACAGCTGGTAAGTAGCAAATTCATTTCTTGGGCTCTTAGTTCTTACGATTATATTTAAGTGACAATCTAAATGGAGACTATTTCTGTCCCGGAATGAAAGCTAGGAGGAAATGATGCTTCTTTTGTATCATAATTACCGAACCAGAGCGAAGAACAACCTTCTGGCAATTCTGGTTACACTCGTCATAGCTTGAGTTTTTAGCTGCTTCTTATTTCCTTCTTCGACTCCGAAACACTTAAAAGGAATAAAAAAAATCGATTCTTCCTGCTTGCGTTACATTTCAAACTAATTAAAATGCTTGAAGTTGTGCGAAAGTTGAATCTTTTTACATAATTTAAAATATTTAATCATATTTTATTCAACAGATTTATTTAGTATCGAAGAGAAATTCCAGACATTGAAGAAAAGCTGTAATACAAAACATATTCGCCTCTTCTTTGAATGAATACATTAGAAAGATTTTGTTGGAGGAGAAAGAATAATTAAAAGAAATCAAATATAAATAAGATAATGAGATAGCAATTTATTATCATATGAAAATAATTTGCTCCAAGACACATCAGGTTGTATAAGCTAAGTTCAGAAGAAATTGTTTGATATTCTGGTGACAAATAAATAAATGAAACAAAATGGCGCCCCCGAAATTGTCCTAAAATTCTGAATAATTTGATTTTGCTTTCTGTCATTTCTAAGATTTCGGACCACATATAAATTAAAGTAATACACCGATCTATAGATAAGAAATTATTTTTTATTTGAACTTTACTTGAATCCGATAAGAAATTTAAGAACGATTTTTCACGATTATAATGCATTTTTAAAATTACGCTCCTTATTGGTGAAAGCAGACACTGAATATATTACGAGTATTTTTATCGTGTATATTAGATAAATTACATTGTCCTATTATGTTTACCTTCATCTCGATACAGAACATAGTTTCTTCTAAACCTTATAACCATCTGAAACCTTTTTACAGTCCATGTTTAAAATAATAACAGGAATTATTTTGTAGTGGAATTTGTTCATGTTGAATCAATTCCGTCAAATATATACTGATTAAATAAGTTTCACTTGAGTATAAAAATTTTGTTTACAAAAACTAAATTTTTTCTGGAATCTTTTGAAAGATTAAAACTAAACTTATATTAAGAAATCAAATCTTTCGGTAAATTTATTGCGTTAATTTCTGTTTTATTAGAAATTTCCAAAAAACAACGTTAAATATAATAAACTAAAATAGTTTTTAAGCCAGTGGGAAATTTAAAATCGTGTCACTTTTTTTCTGATAATGTTTTACTTAGTTTTTGTTGTTCCTTTTTAGAATATTTAGAAGAAAAAAAATAGGCCATGTAGTTTTGAACCGGGACTCCGGCGATTTGAACTAAAAATTAATAAAAATTATACTTCCTACAAACTGATTTAATATGGCTGTAGCTTTGGAACAATAAAATGCTCGAATTTAATTTTATTATTTTAATTATTCGCATCATTCCTTTTCAAAATTTTCTTTGGCATTAAATTTGCAAATGGGTTAAGACTATTCCATGCTAAGTTTTTCTTTCATTGTTTGGAAATAATACTTTTAACATAAAACATTAAGAATAAAAACGAAAATTGTGATAAGAATGGATAAAAGGGTAAAACCTCTATTTTAAAAATCTTGTTAATAAGACCTAGAAATTGTGATGAAGAGATGGGAGAGGACGGGATTAAATTTTAGAAAAAGAATATTAATGTGAAATTGAGGTTTTGAGGAATATCAGATAGAATCGATGAGAATGAAAATGGAATGAAAGCTGAAAATGAGGTAGAAACTCAATTTGTCTAGTTTTTAAGCCGATATTGTGAGACTTAAAATTTAAATGATAATGAGAAGGTAAGAAGGAACTTCGAAACTAATCTATAATAATTTATAAGTAAAAAATATAACAAATTTATTGCAAAAACTGTTAAAACTTGTTGATCACTTGCAAAATTAATTTATCTAAATATCATAAAAATAAAATACCATGTAATGTCATAAGAATAAAAAGAAATTTAAAAAAATCAAAGAAGGAAAACATATTTATCTGACAATCAAATTATTTTATCAAGAAAGCAATGATGAACAATGAAATTTGTTACATCACAATTATTAAAAATCTGAATAACATATTTAATTTAAATTTGTTTTATTGTTATCATTAGAACTTTTAAAAACAATTTTGAAATTATGGTGAATCAAATGTGATTAATAAATGTACATTTTGCTTACAATTTATTTACTGTGATAAAACTGTTTTTCCTGTTTGCAAAAACTCTTGATTGAAATCTTAGTGAATTGAAACAAAGCTTTTAAAGTATTTAAATAACTATGCGAAATTTCTTTAAACATGTGCGGGTTTTTTTTCTTTGTGTAAGTATAATATTTAATTTAATTAATAGCATACACCTTTCAACTATTCTCACTACAAAATTTTTTTTTCTCTTTTCCTTTCACTAACATTACTTTAAAAATCTTACATGAATTTTAAAAATGTTCTTTTAAACACTTTTTTTTTATTTTGACGAATGAATTCATCAAAATAAAAATAACTTTTACGTCTGAACTTAAAGAAATCTTAAATTAAAGTTCAAAAGTCACAGCAGAAGAAAAATACCACACTTTGCAAAGTTTCTGTTTGTGTCGCCTTTTCTTTCCTACTGTCTTGTCCTCTAATACACGTAAAGGTACAATATGCAGTCATCTTTTCCTTATTTTGAAGAGTTAAAAGAAAGGTGGCTGCAGAAATAAATTGTTTCGAACAATTTTTCCTGCTGTAGGCTTAGCATTAGATTTAAAATGTGAACGTTTTTTTTTTCTATCATTAATGGGTTTGGTTTAAATTTTAAGAACTCAGTGCATTTTTATATTTTTAAGAAAAAGTTCTATTTATTTATTTTTAGGTACATAACAGCAGTTCCTATAATAACCGTTTTTGAAGACAGATGGCGTTGTAAGGCAAGTTGGCGTTACCATTGTGTGTCTTCTCTATAAAGTGGCGTCAAAGCGAAACTGATTCATATGTTAATTTTGATTGCTGCTGTGTCTGGTTGTTGTCATTTTGAGACCATTTGTAACTGTCGATGACGCCTGGATTCATCTTTATGCACTGGACACTAATCAAAAGTGATGGGTTGATTCCGGTGAGTGTGCCGCAAAAAAGTGGTCTCATCGGCCGGAACAAGTTATGGTATTTTGGGATGCGATGGGCGTCATATTCATTGACATCTCAGAAAAAAGAAAATGGAGCAATGGACAATACTATTGGGAGTTACCCTATTCCTAATCCAAACAGCCAATTTCCTATTCCTAACACGGTATTTTTGGAATCATCCTTGTACATTTTTGAATGAAATAATTATAAAAATCATTAACAATCATGCACATAGACTTTATTTCAGTCAATAAGCCATTCACAGATTATTTATTTTTATTATTGTTGCCGTCGAAAAGGGATATTAATCGGTAAAATAAAATTTGCTCTTCTATTTGAATAGCATTTGTTTCGATGTCCGATTGCCAAAAAATAAATTCAGCAATTTCCAACATTCTCTTTCATTGTGCATTCTTAATTATAATTAGTACAGAGAATACTACTTTTTTTTTACTATTAACTTTTTTTTTATAAAGAGTAAAATAAGCAACAATCCTTCCTTGGCACAGCTTTCAACTCCTTTGAATCCCTCTGGAGCATACGTTCTTAAAGTATGCACGGGATTTGCGATCCTTAAAGTTCCCGAGTAATCTATCCTTTCTCTCATTATGATGGAGGTTCTATTATAGTTCCCCTTTCAACTAACACTTAGAGGACTTTTATTGCATTTAATTGAATTGAAAATATCTCCTAATAAATGAAACACGTGACTTATATAAATCAGATTAAAACTACTGAAGAGCATTGATTAGAATTTAAATGTGAATTAATTATATAAGTGAAGTGCTTAATACGAGAGTTAGAAGTTGGCTAGGTGTTAGAGAGTGGAGTTGAAGCTGTAAACGATGGAAGAGTGACCGCATTGCTACATGTGAGAATTATAGAATCACAGGCAGAAAAGATCTATTTGGGGTTAGTGAATCGGATGCCAATTTATAAATCTTTTAAGGACTCGAACCCGTTTGGATGGGTAAGATTAATACTTAATTATCATATTCAGCGTGAGATCAGACGCATATAAGGACCGTTCCCGCTATTAGAATAGGTTAGGTTTTGAATTTTGATTATTTATAGATTTGATAAAATAACTTGGTTATCATAACTGTGCTAATTTTTTAATTGAACAATTATTTCATTACTGATTTAAATTAGATTAAGAATGAAAAGAAATGAATTAAGTAATTTCAGGCCGTTATACCATGAGCTTTTCCGAGTTTGATAAACGTTAGTGAAGTGTCTCAGGGGTTCCTTAACAATTTTTCTAACCTCTCGATCCTTATTATTATTTCATTCCAACTTCTTATTCTTTCTTGCATCTACAAGAGTTTAATGTGGAAAGCAAATACATGTTTTCTCGTAAAATGATAAATTGCTGACGCACAGCATGGCCAAATGTGGCCTTGTGCCAATATAATCAACCAACCAATAAATTCTTTTTAAATTGCCTTAAAGTATTCGTAAATAAATTTATTCCTGTTATACTTTCAATTTGCCATGTCATTTTGAGTGTTAATATTAACATTAGTATTATAAATCATCTTTACGTGGCTCGTAGATTTTTCTTAATATATCATCTTCCTTCCAAACCGACGAGAAATATTTTACCTAATGCACGCATACTAAAAAGTAACGTTAGAAAAAAACATTTATCCATTAAAATAAAGACAAAAAATTTTATAGAAAAATATTTCACCTTTCTTCAATTGAATGACTCTCACATATAAGAAGAAAGTTATAAAGAAATGACAGGTAATTTTTTTTCCTCTGTGAAACCTAAGATAAAATATCGGAAATGTACATTCTTTATGTTTCTATGTAACATGTATCAAGGAATTTAAATTTAAAATTTAGTTTACTCAGATATTTAAATTAAATCAGATCTCGAAAATTTAATTTAGTTATGCCAGAAGCGTAATAAGAAAACCAGCTCAAACATTCAAGGTATTTAGGAGGAGCAGGAAGAATATTAAATAAGAATACTGGAATTAAATGAAATAAAAAAATAAGATAGCTAAATAGGAATGAAATAAATAATTGGGAATACAAACACACATTGTGTGTGTGTATGTGTGATAAACCAAATCCCCCATATCCTTTTTCATCAGATTTGCTGACCAATTCTGTTCCATGAATAAATGTCTTCTCGAAGAAACAATGCAATTTGTCACCAGTGTCAAATTAAACATTTCACTGGCACAAAATAAGTTTGTATTATTAACCAATTTCTTCTCTTTTTTTCTATTTGAGACATGATTACGTTTCAGCGATTTCATATTTTTTAAACTAACGATTTCTCAGGCCACATGTGCTTCTTTGTAATAATTTATGTGTAATATTCATGTAATCAAAATCATTTTCCATTAAAAAATATAATGAGAAAGAAGAAAAAATTAACAATTTTCTTCAAAAAACAAACATGAGTCAACAGTTGTTTTTTCGGAATATTCTATAGGCAAGCTCCTTCATTTAATGATGTTATTAGTTTGAATCTGATTATTCCGCGTAATGATGCGTGTCAACTTACCTACTTTTTCTTTCATAATATTTGAATTCTATATTGTATCTCTATATAATATCTATTATGAATAAAATTAGTTTCAATTTTTGATACATTTGCGTCTACCGGTGTTTTTAAGCATTAACTAATCTATGACATGACCAGGAGTCGAGAAAATTAATCAACATTTTAAAAATATTTAATTATTTTTCCATTTTCGCTAAATCTACAATACTTCTGATCAAGATGAGCATGTCATGCAGAGGACGTAATTTTTTTCAATCATGTTTATTGAGGAATATTGGCGCAGTTTATTAATTATAAGTTGTTGCTCACGTCACGACGAGGCAGCACGTGACTTACGCAATTAAATGTCATTAGAGAATGAGAAGTGTTAGACTAAGCCGAGAACTTTTGTATTCCAGGAAAAGGTTGATTTTCTCTAATTTGTTCTAATTCTGCAGTTAAAGGCAAGTTAGTAATCAAACAAAATACGCTCAACTCTTAAAATAGAAGGTAAAAAATTTAAAAGGATTGGTCTTAAATAAAAGAGAGAGAGAAAAAAAGAGGATGAATTTTAACAGGCCAGCATAAAATTCAAAGTCTTCATCGTTTAGCAATCACAGACCTCATCTTAAAGATATGGAGGTCTGTTCGGCCATCCAGGATTATGCACGCCCACATCACGACTCCCCTTGATAGAAAATTATGTATTTCAGTAACATTTCGCGGGTGAAAACGAGTTCCATGTTTACATCACAACGTTAGCCTATGAGAATCATTAATCAAATGAAAGCGAGATTCGTTATGGAACATCCCATTGGCCCACTATCCCAAACTTTAGAACTAATGTTTCAACTCCAGTGTAAATGAGAGCGTTTTCGAGTAGATGTGAGGGGATGCCAATTGCTGATCCTGTGGTATAGAGACCAACGCAATTGAACCTACAGTTCCAACAGTTTGTTTGCAAACTCGTACTTCTATGGTAATTGTGAGCTCCGAACGAGGTTATGTGGCACAGTTTTCTCTCTGACATTTGCTCAGTTGCTGCTAGATATTGATTTTGACTGAAGGTTGTGACTCTTGGCCGACCTGGTGCTGGTCATCGATTAACATTTCCCGCACTTTGAAACACCTCCCACAGTCTTGAAACCGCGCACTGAGGTATTTCGGTTTGTGATCGTCCGAATTCGAACATTCCAACGGTTCTTATTTTCGCAAATATGCCCAGTTGTCGTATTTGTGCCACCAGTCGTTCCGTTTTGCAGATAACAACGTTCCTTTTCACATGAATTGCTCAAACCTGTCCCAGCTGGTTAATATCTAGTGAGCCAGTTTCGACGTGCACAGGTGTTTTGTGCCTGAAGACGTCAACTGAAATTTTTTGCAGAGAAATAAAATTTCACTCCTTTAACAGATGATTCTCTATAAGTTATTTGAATAAATCCACCAATGTTTACTTATATCTCTTTCGCATTTTACACGTTATGTGAACTTAGAAAGCTGTCGTGTTTCTGGAGTTTTTTTTTTTACTTTAAATATAAATAAAAAGACACAATAAAAGGACAATTGTTATTTTGCTTGCATCATTAAGTTGATTTTATTCCGTTGTATCGATTCTATTTTTTCAGGGAACCCACGTTCATTTCCTGATGTTTATATACAAAAGTATTAATATTGGAATTGCATTTCCCCCCTAATATATATCATAGAGATGTTAGATGCAGCCTAACCATGGGATTAATTTTTGAACAAAAGATATTAATTGGACTGTTTTTTATAGTACTTGACGTAAATTTAACTTGAATTATGTCAAATTTAAACTCATGAATTAGTTTAACTACAACTAGAATTTACCTTATTCTTTTAAGCTGATAATTATTCTACTATTTACGTGAAATTGAAGTTGGTTATATTTCTTAAGTTGAGAGCTTGTAAATTAATTAATTAATTAAAAACCAGATAATTTTCAATTCGTGTTGTGTTTGTGCGCAGTTCCTTGAACTCAGGAATATTATAGCTCATCAAAAATTAAGCTTGATCTCATAATACAACAAAAAAGATTATGGAGTTTCAACAATCAAATTATTTGTTTGACATTAACTTCCACAAGAATACCTGACTTCATTCCAAATATAATGAAAGGTTCATTTAAAAAAAGGAGAAGAGAATCCAAACTTCTAAAAATGTTTTTTTTTTTTTTTTTTACAATAGCGGCAACCCATTCAAAAATAAACCAATTCATATTAAAATTGAATATGTTGTTGAATAAAAGTGCTGAATAAAATAGCAGTATGCAATTTAGTGGCGCTGCAATCGGAATGCGTCATCTTTAAGAAGCAGAAAAATGTATGCTATGAAATAAGGCTACAGACATCACCGAGTTAGTAAAATAAGAAATCTGATATAGCCGATTTTTTACAATGACCGGGAGGCTTTGTTTTCCCGAAGAAATGCGATGAAGAGTAATTGAGAGGTTAGAAGCCGATCAAACTTAAACAAAGGTGGTCAAATGGCTAAATGTGAGTTCTATGGTTCATACATTTTGGTAACAATTTCAAGCCATTGATTTGGCCCCTAGAAGATTCCATCAAGGGCTGCGATTAGCACTGATGATCGATCTTTGCGGTCATGTGCTTGAAGGAATAAAACCATAACCTCAACTTAAAGTCTCCCTTGATGGAGCCACCGGAAGTTTGGTGTCAAGGTCTACAAAGAATAAAAGGCACACAGATTGTCTTTACGCGAGGCATCCAGTATTATTCACGTGCCTCTTACTTCACGTCACAAGAGAGAACGTTTTAATCAGACATGTCAACTTGGTCCTCCCCGCATGGTTGATCAACAACGGTCATTTTCTTTTCACGGGTGAGTCCAGGTTTAGCCTCAAAAGAGTTATTGAGCATCATTCGATTTGGAGGGAATACAGAACTCGTTATCATCTATGAAGTAATTGTGAGATTCATATGGAGGAGTCTGTGTTTGGGATGGTATGGTTTTTGGGTGTACAAACGGATCTCTATGTCCTTCCCCGTGGAACCGTAAAGGTTTACGTCTACATTATGCTTATGTGCGCCCTTATGCTTGTGAATTAGGTAAAGATCTCATTCTACAGGACAGCTCTATACCTCAAAGGGAAAATTATCTTCAGCATTATCTCCATCATCGGAGAAGATTATCTTCAGCATTAAGCAATTCAGCGCATAGAAGGGACAGTTTGATCACCGGACGAATCCCATTGAGCAAGTTTGGATTGCTTTGGGGAGAGCTGCTGCTCCTCTCAATCCTCCCTCTCAGACGCTTGCCATGTTTACAATTTCTTTGAAAATAGCAATGATTCTCACTTCCCAGCGAATTCTTATATTACGTAATTGACAGTATCACAGATCGCTGTACGTACTATATTGCTCCTAAGGGTGAGCATCTTCCATGACCACTTTTCCATACCAAACTGACTCACTTGATTTGCTAATTTTATGCATATCCTAATTTCTAAAACTCCATAATTTCTATATTATATTATCTGGTATTTTATTTTCATATTATTTTATCTCTTACTGTGATAGCGTGGTTGAGTTTCATTACATCTAGATGTAACTTTTTGAGTAACCTCACTAATTTCGAAATTTTTCCTTAATTTGCAGAAAAAAGTGTTATATTCAGTTACATATATAATTATATAATTTTCAATTTAATATAAAAATTATCGCTTTGCAGACCACTAATTTAAGCAGAAATTAGCAATTAATAATAAAAATTAATCCATTGTGTTATTTATAGTCTTGAATCAAAAGAAATGGATGAAAACTCTCATTCAAGTTAAATCGAATTAATAAGTGATACTACAGCGTGGAAAAATCACTTGCGTTGTGTTCTTAGAGCAAGCAACCCCATTAAAAATTATGGAAATAAGAATTCCAAATTATATTTTGGATTTATTCTCTATCTTTTACTTGAGAATTAAATAGCTAATTAGAAATAATCTTATTTAATCATTTTATCCCGTTCTGTAGATAGAAATGTGACGCAACGAGAATCTTTCTTTTATAAATGAAGCTGCGAATTTCGCTCTGATGCAGAATCTGAATAGATACGCATTTGTTCACGAAAGCATCTGGTTTGGGGAAGTCAGAGTGATGGTGTGGGCTAGTATTACTGTAAATGGGCGTATCGAACTGTATGTCATCCGGATGGGACTACTGACTGCTCGGAGATATAAGGATGAGGTCCTCAGATCTATACCGATCATTTACACCACAACTATCTAGGATGAATTTCTCCTCATGGTCGATGAAGCCAGGCCACATTATGTTCCGCTATTGTTAAGGAATCTTCCGAATAGATTGGTCAGCATATTTGTGAGACTTGAACCCAAACGAACATGTTTGGGACATCCTAAAGAAAAGAATTGTTTGTCTTCGATTTAATTTGTGACGTTGGGTTATTCGCAATTTTCTCTTCACTAACCTCTGGGACTTTTTGGTAATTTGAATTTCATAAAATTACAATTCCTTCCCAACCCAAATAAAATACGATTAAGTAAATTGTATGAAGATAAGAAGTGCAGTGAATAGAATCAAAGATAATGATATATAAGTGAAACAGAATTGAAAGGAAAAGTATGAGAGATAGAGGACAATGACAGTTCGATAGATTTGTCGATTGGAGTGAATCATCGTCATTCATCGTCTGTATTGAAAGTAGTTGGAAGTGACTCCTGTTCAGAATAATAGGAGACAAATCTGTTGTAATCGAGAAGTGCTTGAATCGAAATGAGTGCTTTGCTAAGACTTTATTATTAGAATATAAACTAGGATTAACTAAGTAAAGAGAGATTCGATAGAGAAAGAGTAATATATGATGTTCTGAATAATTTGTGTTGTCTTTCCTTCATGTACCTTCAAACGGAGTCTTGAACTTATTGACAGTTTAATTGCACTTAAGATGGCCGAAGAGCTAAATAATGAAGGAAATACGTCACAAGTTTAGTAGCTCTAATACTGTCTTTTACAGGGGAGAATATGGCCTAATAATTTTTTTTAGAATTTTTTTTTTATTCCACGCCTTATAAATTATGAGATTAATTTAAATCAAGAAATATGTCATACTTTTCAGTGAAACGCATATTTATTCGAGATATCATGCTTTTGCTCGTTTTAATAACATGCACGACATATGCATTTTTGTTTGCTTATACATACAAGGATTGAAATTTATTTATTCCTTATTTCCCGCATAGTTTTTTTCACGTCTTACTTATGAAACGTTCAAACCTGCGAATTATATATCAGCTAGCAAAACTTTTCTTAATTTCGTAGTTTTTATATGTTCAAAATCATTACATCTCAAAATTGTTTTGAGCATCGTATTTTGTAACGAGTTCTCTAGTGTACTTTATCTGTTAGGCTAACTTTAAGGGCTTTTCTATGACGTTATTTGATTTGAGAACCTCAACATGTGAATAAACCGTGACTTATGTAAATCAGCATTGCTATGTATATATTGAAGTATTGTGAATAAAAGTAGACAGAGATTGGCTTGGTTTTATTAACATCGCATTAGAAGCAACCGGAGGACTACTAGCGACTGACCTCGTAATTTTGAATCTTGGTCAAGTGACGAGGACGACACCTGAGCTGGTACTTCCCTCTCCTAACTTCCGCATCCCTCCAACGGGAAGGCATTGAATGGCATCAAAGCTCGAATCCACGACTAGATGAAAACTGCCTGTTGCAAGTCCGCTACCATGACCACGGGACTACCGCGGCCGAGGGAGATTGGAAAGTCGGATAGCGAGGGTAGATGTATTCTTATGTTATTAGGAATTTGAAGTTTTGACTAAATCTTACATGTACTACTCTGGTGCCAGTAGGCTCTTTGATTATCGAATTGCTGGGAATGGAATTGGATTTGTTCCAGATTCAAACTCGTTTTCAAGTTATTCATATAAGTAGAATTTTTAAGTTTATCTTTGGTTGAGGTTACGAAAAAGTTTTCTGATCCTCATTCATAATACCAACATTGATTTTTAATTACCCTTAGATAAGAATGAATAGAGTTTGAATATTAGATTGTCCGGTTATTGAATTGACCAACTATTTGGTAACTGAACTTTTAATGAATTTAGATAGCTCAAATAAATAGAATTGAAACCGGAGCAACGTAATTTTATAATCAAAACAAGAGTGAATCTTTTTAATTTATACACTCTAAAATTGCGTCAGTGTGTTTGAGTGGCTGCAGTAGCCTTGTGGTCAATGCTCGCGGCCGACGTTCGTACACTGGATTGCGGATTCGAATCCTGATATCACCAAAGATCCCCCATGTAGTGAGACTAATGCACGTTAAACTTGTCAAGGTCCCAAATATTCCCGTTGGCTTTGTGTGGAAGTTTGGAGAGAGGTGCGAACTCAGGTGTCATCTTTGTCATTTGATAGAGGCTTAAAATTACGAAGTCCGTTTTTAATAGGCCTCGTGTTGCTTCTTAAAAGCGATATTAATAAGCAATCCTTCAATCAATATGC
Organism: Nephila pilipes; assembly: GCA_019974015.1. Classification (NCBI taxonomy): domain Eukaryota; kingdom Metazoa; phylum Arthropoda; class Arachnida; order Araneae; family Nephilidae; genus Nephila; species Nephila pilipes. The sequence goes on along the minus strand of BMAW01083949.1, from coordinate 381,962 downwards.
ATAAGGGATCATGGAGGCGAGCTTATGGGAGGTGATATTTCAGTCAATCTTCGGGGACGAGTCCTGATTCCATTAAAGATCTGTCTTATATCGGAGCTGAGGAATGCTACATCTGTCAGGGCTCTGAGTTCTGACATTAACTTGATGTGGGAGTTCGGAGAGTGGAATGTCAGCTCAGGTGTCATTCTCGTCATTTGATTATCATTCAAAACTATGAGGTCAGTCGTCAATAGCCATCGTGTTGCTTTTAATTGCGACTTAAATGTACAATCAATCAATCAGAATGTACGAATGAATAATGGAAGGTAATTATTCTAAAAAAATTCAGACTGACTGAAAGACTTATTGTTAAATCCGTTTCACTTCTGTAAATGTCATCTAATACATAGAATAATGAAATGAAATGAATAATATGAAAAATGAAAACAAAACAAAAAGTAAACTTATTTAAGGAACTACCATCACTTTTAGATGCTTAATACCCGAGTAAAGTTTAAGGGTCACGACAGGAAAATATTTACATTTCTACAATCATTTTATATCATAGTGATTTGATCTCATAAATTCCTTTCGGTAATTTTTAGATTTCGATTGAAATATACTTTAAGACAATACTTCAATATGTAAATTTAAAAAAAAAACAGCAATTGACTTCCATCCATAGAAATACTTTAAATAAATTTTACTTAAAAAGAAAGTCATTTTATAAGCAAGTTATAAAAGTGTATAAAATAAATATACATTTTATTTAATTACCTCTATAAAAAATTCTGTGCTTAAAAATGAAATTTTACAATTAAAAGAAAAAACAATTAACTCCGGGAATATTAGTGAATTATTAAATCAATAAAAAATCAATAATTAGAAAGTTGATTTATTGTAATAAGGTTTAACAATAAATCATATTTAACTCATATAATATGGTTGAAAAGTTAAAATAATTGCATTTCTACAAATACATTATTCATATGAAAAAAAAATCTGTAAAAAAATGAACCTTAGCGAAACATTAAAAAAATCAAATTTCAATAAAAAGCAAACAGGTTTATTGAAATAATTTTTTAGCGTTAAAGAAATTAATCTGTTAAATTATATGAAAAGTAAGAACTACAAAATCTTAACAATAAGGAAATAAATGTATCCGATCTAAAGGTAAAATTAAAAAAATCCAACTGTTTGTCCAGTATAGTATTTAATTTTTTGGTAACAAAACAGAGAAGCTAATTCTCTAAACGAGTGGTAACATGTGACAGTATACAAAAAATATTATGTTTGGTGGGAAATAATTTATTGAATCTTACAGACAAAATCGGCTAAAATTTTTAACTCTCCCCTCCCTCCCAAACCCTCTTATTTGAGGAATATTTTATATATTAATAACACATAAAGTTACGCTATTATATTTCAAGCACTTCTCCATAGAAGCTTTTTTTTTTCTCTTCTTCCGAAAGATGGAACTTTGACGAGGGTTGCTCAAAAGGTTTCCTGCACTTTGGGATGTAACAAAGGATCTCGCACCTGGTTTTCGCAACATCTGCTGCTGTAACAGGTGGGAAAGGTCTACATAAAACACTCTTTAAGAGGTTTGAGTCTTCAAGGGGATAGAGGTTTCAACTGGATTTCAAGTCACTGAGATCAGGAAAGTTGTTTAAAAAGTAATCTAAAATTTTAGAGGGATATTTTTTTGCAGTTAATGTAATTAAGTAAAACTTTTTACTTGTTATTTTTTTACTAATTTTATTATTGTTGTGCGTGGATAAGAAAGAGATTTTCCTTCTAACAATGTAGAATTTTTTCTGGGCCTGAATCGAAATAAATTACGGAAAACGTATTGGTTATTAATAAGTAATTAAGAAATACATTTATAAATCATGTTGTGACGTTAGACTCTTACGATTTTCCCTTTAACTAACTTTTTTGTAATGTGTGTTTGAATTTAGAATCCTGCCCAATAAAATGAAACGGGATTTATATAAATTGGATTGATGTTATGAAGTGTAATGAATAGATTTGATTAAAAGCCTATACAAGCAATCAAGAATTTAATATTGAGGTTGGAAGTTAGTTGATGATAGTGAATCAAAGTGAGACATCCGAATCAGCTGTTCGTAATCTACAAAGCGATCAGAGAGATTTTAGAAGAGACAGGTAAAGGATTTAGGAATCGAAACATCAGTTCCTTCTATTCTATTTACTTGAAACCAATGACGGTGGTTTTGAATTAAAAGTAAGAAGAAGGACAAAATTTTTATAAATAACAAAAAATAATGGGATGGAGTAGTGTAAGTGGGTAGACATACATACGCACACAATTTTAAAATTTAGCCACAAAATGGTAAGTGTTTAACCTTTTTGTGGCGAATTTGGACAAAAAGAGCAAAGGTCGGTAATTTAAAATAATAATTTTATTGTGGTTTAAGTTGAATAGTGGTGAGGAAATTTTCTTTTACTGAAAATTCGATTTAATACTATACAATAAAACTTCCTTATCGGAGGAACAATACTACACATGTATTACAATTAATTAAAAGTACTTTGAAAAATTAAAAATAATCAGCGATTATTTCATTAACAAATATTGTTATATATAGTTTTAATAAACATAAAAAAAATCATATTTCGCCAAAATCCAACCAGTGAGTTTACTCAAAGCCGTGTTTTTAACTTCATTCCACTATAAAATCGGCAAGGAAAAGCAAAAAATTTATATACGAGATGTGGTTACTAAATAATGAGACTAATGCAGTAAAACATTTTATTTTGATTTCATTCATATTTACTTATTATCGATTGGTGCTTCGTTTCAGGATCTTAGGTAGAAAACTACGATTCGTCACACGTTATTATACTCTCCTATCAATTTAGGTCCTTTTCAATGGTATTCAAAGTGTCAATACAATCATTTTTGAGAGCTTTTTGCTGTTCAAACGTAAGAATTTTAGGTACCATTTCGGCACACGCTTTTTTCATGTTAAAATTGTTATGTAAAATATGCCGTGCAGATTCTTTGCCAATTCCTACAGTCTCAGCAATCATACGAATACCTAACCGACTGTCATATCGAACCAGGTTACCTATTTGTTCGATATTGTCATCCGTTTTTAACGTGGAAGGGCGACCAGGGTATGAATCATACTGGACGCCTCCTCGGGCATTTTGAAAACGCTTACACGGCTCAAAAACACTTGTACGCGATAAACATTCATCGTCATACACTTCTTTCAACAAATGTTAAGTTTCAGTAGAAGTTCTTTCAAGTTTTATGTGAAATATCACAATAATTGTTGCTTTATTGTTACACATAAAACTTTTCTTGCGAAACAAAAAAAAAATATAGCTAATGCAAATGAAAGCTACGGGTTTGTTCACAGAAGTGAGAAGCAATGCATTTGAAAGAGAAGGCTTCACGCTAAACAGCTGTCGGTCGCAGGTGTTTGGCGCATGCGTAGTTTTTCTGTAGCAGTGTCAGCCTCGTTATTTAATATCCACACCTTGTATATAAAACTCTCATAGATGTTGCTTGTGATAAGTAGTATTTAATTAGTAGTTAAAAGCTAGGCAGTTAATTACATTGTAGAATGAAAAATATATAATGTAAAATAAAGTAAGTTTCTCGGAGCTATATGTTGAGATGTTTCTGTTATAAAGCAACTTTAAGTGTCTTTGTTTTCGTTTGGTATAGATTTCCATTCATTCATCTAAGTTTTTTTAATAGTCAGGACCGCCTAGAGTGACAAACTTTCCTGAAGCATCGAATTTTTTCACTCGTTAGCAGACATTGAGAGATCGTTCTTTCGATACAGTGAATAGCGGACAGTTAAAAACAAAAGCTTGAAAATGTTTGGAAAAACTTTCTTTTGGTAAATATTTTCATTTTTAAAACATAGCAGTTTGATATCAGCTAACGACCTGTTTCTTCAAACTCTTAGAGAAAGCAAACAATTTCTGAAAACAAAGCATCATTTTCAATCTCAAACGCTTTGCTCCCAGCCTAACAAGTTTGTTTGATAAGATCTCCACAAACCCACTTGTTTTTCAATGAAGCAATGAGTAATATTTCCATATGACAGGATAAAGTTAACTTGGGTATTTAAGACGTGATATGATATTCTCAGCGATGGCGTCTAGCAGAGGGTAGTAAAAAGTTCTTAAGCAAAATTTTCGAGGTAATCAAAATCGGTGTACATCTCTTCCACAAAATGTTAGAGGAACTATTTTTAGAGACAAATAGTTGGCCCCTCGAAACTGTGACTTTCACAAGGGGTAAGTGCTTCAGACAAAAGGTTTTTTAAATAAACTATAGGCTTTTTATACCACAAGAGAGAGTGAGAGAAACATCAACTATTTCATACGTAGATGCATCGTGGTTTCGTATATATTTTTAAAGACTATTCGTCTTTTCAAACACTGTTTCCAGACAGTTAGTCCAAAAACAAATTCAAACTTAAGGATACACTTAACCAAACCGTGAGATTCACCACCAGTTGGGGGATCATTAGCTTCCATTTCCTCTAGAATATTCGATATATCTTCTAGGTGATGTTGAACTGCTGGCAAACTTTCGTATGGTTTCTAAATCTTGTGTCACTTAATGTATTGAGAGACATAGCATTACTTTCATCATTTACTGAACAACTTAAATGCGCTTTATTTTTAAAAGCACTACACGTCGTTTGGGTGAAGCTTCGAAGAAACGGTATGTCACAAAGATCTTGGATACATCTACAAGTTGCAAGATTTAAAGAATGCATGTGCATACATATATGGGGGTTGATATCCTTCATTTATTCAGCCACACCTTTCTAAATACCACTTATATATCCTCATCTCACGTAACATTGACCAATTATGTTTCTAGAATCCAACCAAGTTTTTTTTAAAATAGAGAGAAGCAACTTGAGAAAATTTCCTCACCGGTCAAATCGGTTTTGTAAATACGCTGAAAGAATTCTTCGATTTCCAGTTCCTCAGTGACATATCTTAATTGTCTGAGGTAACTGTTTATGAAGGGAAACGTCTCGAGTTTCATCAACCACTATAGACAAATGTTAGCACTTTCAAGTACACTATTCCTGAAGCGATTCGCTATGATTTCAGATATTTCATCTTGCATATCGTAATGAACATAGCTAAGAAACTTTCCATTATCTAAAAACATTTTTTTTCAATAACACAACACCTATAGATCTTAGCTTCACTAATTCTACATAATTACCTCTTCTATTTGAACTCTCATTTCTCCAAGTCCCTTTAGTTATAAGTTTTGCCTTGCCACTAAAAACCAAGATGGAAATAAATAGAATCTTGGATAATCGCGATTTTTTTTCACTTTTTCTTCATGTTTGGTTTGTTTCATGCAACACTGTATTCAAGCCACTTATACTTTACGAACCACGCAGTTCTGAATTTTCTGGATATTTATCACGATTAGGTTGAAGCGAGTCGTCTTTGAAAAAATTGAAAGCGGCTTGCTTACCTTGAAGCGGATCTCTAGGTTGGAGCTGATTATTATTACTATTTATAAGTGATACATTGAATACACAGATAAGGGCAACTTTTGCATCGGTATGTGATAAAGCAGACTCCTCTACATTAGTCATAAAAACCGTATATCCAATGGCGGCAGAGTCGAATTGTTCTGAATCTCTTGCTTCAACCAACTTCTGCTTTTTAGCAAAATAGTCAAACAACGTTTTACTATTAGAACTCTTTATTCTCCTCAGATCACAATATTTGTACTATAAGAATGTGTTAATGATAAATGACAGCAATGGAAATCATGAAAAAATAGCAAAATGTCTATTAGAAACAAGTCGCTGGAGGCTCTGCATATTTCAATTTTGAATACATTATATAACACATAGATGACTGGGTGAGATTTTTCATTTTATGGTATTCATATTAATCTGTGTTTGAAATAACGTCACGACTTCCTGATAAAGGTGGATGCTAATACTTTTTTTCTCTATCAGTCAGTCTTTTCGGAGACGGATAGACAAAGCTTTGGTGATGCTGAGTTGGTCTACGAAATGAGAGATAATTTTGATGTTATGGAATATGTGAGCGTCTTATATAAATAAAAATTTCTTTATAACAAATTGAATGGCTTTGAAATATTTGCCACTACGCCATAGAGTTTAACAACGGTGCCAGGGAACATGGCATTACATTTCGTGTATAATTTCCGATAAATGAACTTTTTAATTATTAAAATAACGAAAGGAAAGCTAATTAGGTGATGAAACAACGAGGTTTAGACAAATGTCTTGTTTATAATAACTGGTTTTAGGTGACTAAAATAAATAAAAATTAAATTTTTTCCCCCAAAAAAGGGGTGAGGGTGAGAGAATGCAACTGCCCCTCTTCTCTAGTCATCACAGTGTGATGAAGAATAATAATTCAACTTGGAATATAGGGAGAGCGATTGTTTTCTATTGCATTTATTTACAGTCCCTATACGCCAATTATACATAAACAAATATTTACAAAATATATAAGGACTTCCAAGCAGCCCATACTTTGACTTAACCCGCTTCCGCTGTCAGGTAAACAAATCACATCAAAACTAGGAAAAACCCGCTTTACACGGTCAAGATCCAAATGTACTCTGAAAAATTACCCATGAACCCGTGCGCTCCCACTTAGATGAGACAAGGAGCCTCCTGGCGGTATCCCTATAAATAATTTCGAACTCCAGTGCAATAGTGAGAAATAAATAAGTATGTTATTATAAACAATAGTGCAAGTGTTTTGAGACTAAGTAGCCATTATGAGAGTACATAGGCATCCTCTTAAGAAATTCATAACTTGATTAAAATAGATTAATTTGGTTCATCTGTCTGTTTTATGTGACTGTGCAATTTAGTGACTATATAAGACTTGAATCGGAAAGTGAAGCTATCTTTTAAGAGCGGGCAATAAAACGTAATGTTATTTTAATGCTGAAATGCAACATTACAGCTTAAATCCTCAGTTCATTACTTACTGCGAATTTTTTGCGATTACTTTCGAATGAAGAAAATTTGCAATTATAAATTAAATTTCACCAATTAAAAATATGAGTTTTAGAGATAAAATGCAGTAAATACTTTCGAACTACGAAATTAAATTTAGATGTTTAACGGATGTATCTCTCCAATTAATTTTAACTTTTGTCGCTATTTGCACATGGAATGGAAGTTGATTTTTTTCAGTCGATTACAACAGCAAAAAAAGAATAAAAAAGTGCTGGAATCGTTTTTATGCGACTTCACCGCATCTCTTTGTCTACGAGTCTTGAAGTTGGACTATGCCCAATGCAACAGCTATCTGCTGATTAAGCCCTCTGATATCTAAAAGTGCAAGGCTACAAAGCTTTGATGCAACTGTGCAGGTGTCGGATTATCTTTGAATCTTCGTTTTTAGGAAAAGACAGTAGTCGTAAACTAAAAATATTCCACACAAGTCAGGAAGGAAAATACTTCAGCTTTTCTAAAAAAGTAACGCTCTAAATTTTATTTCCGTAAATGCTGTAACCAGCTACATTAATTTCAATTAACAAAAGTTAACTTTAACAACATTTCCCAGTTAAGAAACAGAATCAAAGAATGCAATATCTCAAAAGAATGTAACCCAAGATACATAGATGCTTTTTAATCAATACAATTTAAATTGTTAATAGAATATGTATGAAATATCATTTTACAAGATACTAATCAAAGAATGCTATTCTGTGTAATTTTAAACTGAAATGTCCGAGGAAAGTTTTGTTTCAACCCATAAGTTTATTCTATTTTGGTATCAGTTGATTAATTTCTGCCTTTTGAACAATAGGTCATCAAAATAAGCATTCTCATAATATCCTTTTTAGAATTATAATCTTAGTAAAAGTTACATACAAATAAAATTCTTCCTTGTAATACATAATTTAGTTTTTTCAGTTTTCTCATCTTTTCTAATTTTATTTTGGGCTGTCTTCGCCTGTTGTCAAAATGCCTGATCCAAGTTCAGAACATGTTTTCGAACTGAAAAACATTTTTCTTATAAATTTGCGGGAAACGCACACATATATCTTTCTGTTGTGTGTGTGTGTGTTTTAAGCTTTTAAACTTAAGTAATACTTCATAAATACTCAATGTTTCACTTTAACATGTTGAATTCGGAACCCGTTTACCCCCAGAACTTAGAAAACGAAGTATGGAACACATTTTACATTAGAAAAAATGGATAACATAAATAATAAATTGCTCAAACTTAAATAATTTAACATAAATAACTTGAACTCAACTCAAACTTAAATAATTTAAATGATTAAATACCCTGTTTTCTATAGAATACTGGAATCAGAATATAATAATAATGTTGGGGGCCCTTTTCTCTATCTAAAAAGATGTTCCAAGTTAGGGCCCTATAATTTAACATTAGTAAAGAAAGCCTTGAATGTATTTTCGTAGTATTAATGCTACATCGACAATTTTAATTTATTTAAATTTTATATATACTTAGAAAATCAGCATGTAACTAACTTGCAACCAAAATGCATAGATGAAATATTACATATGTAGTGTAACAGAGGGAAAAAAATCACACACACGAAAAATGATTGAAAAGTTGAACTTCCATGACTATATTTGTAACCCGATTTTCAAATTTTATATTGTATCTGAAAGCTAGAGGTATCCTCAATGTAGATATAATCCACTTTTTGGTATCGTTCTCATGCACTTGCTCCAACGCGTGATTAGTGGAGCAAAGCTTTCAGAAAAAATTCCAGTGGTTGTTGTCGATATCAAGCTTTAATGGAAGCCTTAGCCTTGCCGTCAGAATGAAATCAATGCCCCTTTAGGTGTTCGCTTATCTTTGGGAAGAGATAAAAATCTCAAGGTACACAGACGCCTCTCTGCTTCAACCTCGTCTCCGTTTGAGTCGCCATCGTCTTCGATTCGCATCACACTAACGACACCTGAGAACGTAAAAATAGATGTTTTACATAAAGTACACTTGCAGCTTTCAGACACAATTAGAACTATGAAAAGTGGATTACAAATTTAAAATAAGTTATGGTATAGAGGCATTAATTTTCAATTAAGCTCTGTATATGCATTTTACTGATCGAAATAATGCGAAAATATCCTCAGAATGGATTATGGACGAAATTCTACTTGATGTATTCTGAGCTTATGAAATTCACGCCGAATGCAAAAATGATTTTCAAATTATATGAGTGCTTCGAAAACTTTCGTTGTAAGTTGCTAAGCAGGAAAAAATGTTCAACGAAGGAAATTTTTGTTTTTCACAATTGAAGAAGATTCTTATCGATTTTTTCCATGAGAGAACATGATTCTTACACAATATAGTTTTTGGATAGCCTTCATAGAGCATTAAAAACTAAATTTTATATCACTGATGATCACCAGAGTGAAATTTCGACAGATGGACATGTATGGCGACTTATTAGAATTTTTCAAAATCAGATTTTTATTGACGAAACATTGAAAAAAAATTAACTATGCCAATGAAATAACTAGGTTGGAACAATGTAACTCTCTCTTATACTACCATATTAGATAGTCATTTATAATTACTCTTCTGTATTATTACTCGACTTGACTCGTATTGAAGATATTCTTATAAGCCTTTACAAGCCTCTTTAGTGCCAATTCCTCAAGAAAAAAAAGTCTACAGAAAGCTATGAGGACCATTTTTTTTCAACCTTCGATGGACCGTAAAAAAAAGACAAGAGTACGGAACAAGATGAATTTGTTACCAAAAATTATGTACAAACATGAGTTTTTTTCCTCTATATAATCACCGTGAAGATTCAGGTGTTTGTCATATCGGTGGACGAGCTTTCTGTTCCCTTCTTCATTGATGTGAGATGGACTTACACTTTGCTTCTAAGCACCATTTACTTCTTTGCAGACGTCGTAAAGTCTGTCAATAAACAGTTGCATTGATCATACTCCACTGTTCCATAAACTCAACAAGCAAGACATCTTTTTGTCCCCAAAATCCATCCTTCACGCAGTTGAAGGTTTGTTTGAACAGACGTGCGTTCTTGTCTCCGTTCATCGTGAACGTTGGTTCGTCCGTCTTTAAATTGTCTACACCATTCACGCACAGCACTATCCCTCTAAAAGTCTTCATGTATACTCGGTATATTTTTCGGTGAATTTCGATTGTCTTTCCCTCTTCTGCTTGAAGAAAGCAAATAACACTACTCAAATCACACTTGGCGGGAGCATCAAATGTACCATCTATATTTGCATGCCTATAGCTCAACTTAAAATCATGAGATGGTGTCAGTAATAGTAGAGATTACAGTTCGAGGTACACAATCACTCACTGCGCATCCCTATCTCCTGCCATTTGTTTGGTTACTTAGAAACTCGACCGGAGATTAAAAAAATCTCGCATTTTCTTTCATTGCAACGAAAATTTATCATCTTTAAATTTATTTTGTTTTTATTTGAATTCTAAATTCGTTTCAGAACTATGGAATAAGTTATCGACTTCCATTAAGGTAAAAACTTAAAGTAAGTCAATATATGAATCCGAAAACAAAAGCCTCAGTTAAAGCAACTCTCTTTCAGAAATCTACATTTAACTGATTTAATTTTTAGGTTCTTAAAGATTAAAATTTTACTACTTCAAAGCATGGCTACGTAATAAAATATTGCACCCCCCCCCTTTTTTTTTCCTTCTTTATTATTAAAGCAATCTGTGGTAATGCGTGTTATGATGCCAAATACCTTAATATTTCACCTCTAACCTTTTTTCTAGTAATCTTTATTTTTGAGTTCCTCGAGATCTTATCTCTGTTTAGAAGAGATGCTTAAGAGTTTTGCTATCAAGTATGTAGAGATGTTCTGTCGACGCCAAAAACTGATACCAAAAATTATATTTGCAACCTTTTAAAACTCTAAGTTAACTTAAGGAGTTTTGATAAAATATTTAAACAAAATTGAAGTTATCTTTTTTACTAGTAATTCTTTCTATATATTATATCTTTATAGGAAAATTATCATGTAAAGTTACGTAAACATAACTAATGCGAAAAAAAATTCTGTCTGTACGAGCATTAAGTAGAAGGAAATTTTGATCCATCAGTAAAGAAAATATTTTTGTTTGTAGAATACAAGTTATTTCTATGATAGTGGATAATTGAAAACTGCTTGTGTACTATATAATTGCGTAATTACTTATGATGGTAATAAAATATTGTTTTCGCTAATGCTAGACTCGGAAGAGATTCGCTGACTAACATATTTTTAAATAAAACTCGTGTAGTTATATTATAAGGTATCTCAAAATTTTAATTAACCAAGAAATAACGGAGATATCTAGATAAAATTTATTCTGCGTATTAATCTATTCTTATGTACATAATGTAGCGAATTTTAGCCATTAATGATATTTTCTTTTTGTTTCGAGAAACCATAGGGTGAAGCTATCCGCAATATCGTAAAGTTTTAATTATTACTAAAAATAATCTTGAGATACGAGCTTAATTTTTATTTATTATTCTTAAAGCTTCGATACATAGTCAACTTCCAAAGTTATACATTTCTTCCAACGTTTCTTGACATTTTTTACTCGCCATCATTGTAGATCTCAATAGAAGATTGAATTTTATCATCTCTGTGCTGCTAGTTGCTTCGATTTACCGCTTCCTGAAAGCAAGCAAATCAACATGAACAGCTGTAATTCATAACATTATATATCAAAGGATGAATTAATTATGAAGAGAATTTTATCTAGATATCTAGGTTATTTCTTGGTAATAGTTAAAATTTTGTGATACCCCCTTGTGTATTCAATTTATCAAGTTGTTAAAATTTAACGTTCTGTTTCATTTCATTTCGAGAGCTATTACAGAATTGATGATGAAATGTGGAAATTTATTTATACCAGAAAAGAAATGTGTTAATTCAACAAAAATGAAACGTGTAATGCGATATCCTCTATGTTCCAATAAATTTATTTTTATTTATTAAATAAAATTTATTTTATAAATAAGTAAAAAAAATTTTTATTTAGTTCTGTATAAAAAAGTGTCCCGAATTTCAAAAGTAGAGCTTAACGTTCGGTGAAGATAATTCCACTCTTTATATATAATATATATAGTTATATTGAAACTTTGTCAAAAATCGCAGGATTTTTAGTTTATCTATTTATATGCTAAGAAGTCTTAACCACTGTAACAAAAAATTAAAAATGTAAGTTTTATCTAGGATTTTAGTAGTTCATCATTTCTGATACTGACATTTGGAGTCATTCTGAAGGTAATCAATACTATTCTTAATTTATTTAAACAAAAATAAATTAACAAAAAATTAATTTAAGTTATTATAATACAAAGTATAAAAAGTTTTATAATATTAATTTATAAGTTGCAATTAAATAATATGGTATTATATCCAAGAATTATTTTGAATTTTCACTTAATTCTTCATCACAAGAAAATTTCCATGGATAAATTTATTCAATTAAATACTACTGAATTTTCACTTTATGAAAAATGTGAACAATTCTAATACGTAAAAAAAACTATTTCAAGGTAATAAATATTTGTTAAGCCGACATACTAATGACGTTGAGTTTTTGCACATGGTTAGAGTTAAAAAGAAATAAATATGCTACCAAAGCAAGGGAAAATATTTCTCGTAATAGAACTTTAAGAGATATAATGAATAGTATACAAAGCTATTTTTTCTTAAAATTCGTAAGCTTTCATGAAAGAAAAAGCCTGAATTTTAAAAAAATGACTGAGCAAAAATTGAATATTTACGAAAACATTTTGAAGTTTGGAAAAGTCGTTATGTAATACAGAAATCCTAACAAATTTTTCAATAAAAGTCTCATAAAAGTTTCTATTCACACTTGTTATGAATGATACGCAGTGAATTGAGAAAATCACTCGAAAAACAATTCATAATGAACGAAAATTTCCTTGACATTTTTTTAAAATACAGTGCTTTTGAATAGTACTTTTTATAACTGAATGTTTGCTTTTTATTAAAGAATTGTTGTTTCTCATTAATATATTCATTAATTAGAAAAGTGTTTATCAACCTTTACCTCGCTCTTACAGAAAATGCGTATATGTGGAAATGACATTTTTTTTCTTTAATGATATGCAACAATTCCATTTACATAAAAAAAGCGCCATGCTTTTAAGAAAATGAGTAAAATTTTTATTCATCATGAATTATTTTATAAATTATTTTCATAGTTCACTAAACATAGGTGATTCAGATAATCGAAGATAAAGGAATTTTTTTAATGAATCGCAATTAAAAAAAAGGAGTAACATTATTAATTATCTCAGTTAAAAACAAAGTTAAACTCAGTTCATCAGACAATGTTCTACAAGCCCTACAGTAGCATTTATGTGATGAAAACGTAACATTTTTACAGATGATTTGTAGAAACATATATGTTCGCTTCGAAACATGAAGGAATCGAAATTCTTATTCTGCACTATATACATGGACAGTACGTTACTTAATTTTAATTGCGAACAAACTCACTTATTTACGGACAAAGTTTATGTGAATTGTACCGAAAACGCTAAATTAATTGCCAATAATCCTAACACTATAAAAGATAAATCAAGTCCACAACAACTTTGTACGCGTTTTTGTTTACCGACGCCATTGCAGGGTCAACGTCCGTTCCCCAACAAATGGGTCAAAAAGCGCAAAAAACAGCCCGCCACCAATAAGGTAGGAGCGCACCAAAAGGGCCAGCAATACATATAATTATTAATATGGAACCAAGTCGCAGGAGATATGTTGAAAATTAAAGTTCAAAATAATTCTTTTCTCAATTTGCATCCAGTGTGTCCATGTATAAGTCTTGTTAAAGCAGTTTGAAAATGTTTTGAATTTATAGTCTCATATATTTATTATTTTTTTCTTTTAATTTTCATTACAAAAATTATATCTTATGTCTTGCGGACTTTCTGCAAATGCGGTGGATATCTACAAGAAGTATGTACTGTACAGGATCTTATAAATTACTAAATCATTCCAAGACGTGAAGCAAAACAATTAAAATTATGTAGCAGAAAGGACCTTGATACAAAAAGAAATTAATTTTATTTTTGTTCCAGCTTTCCAGGAGCCCTTTATAGTGTTGTCCGCGATCGGCAGCTCTAGGCCTGCAGCCGATATAATATGTTTTCTCGGAATTTGTCTCCTGTTATGTTCTGCTGCATAATTGTCACTGTATTTTCTTTGTTAAGTTTATTGTAGAAAATAAACTCTGTGAAAGGACCATCAAGATGTTATTATTTCTGGCACCAAAACTGGCTATAAGTAATAAGATGGAATAGATAACTTAAAGTTATTTATCAATAATTTTCAGACCTATATGGATTTTTGATCTGTACAAAGAATGTGTACTTTTCAACATCACAGTATATCGGAGTGGTCATTTCTTAGTCTTTAAATACCAATAAATCTGGCCATTTTATGATTATACACTTCAACGTGCAAAGGAATCCTCTGCAAAAGATCAGAACCTATGCATTAGTTACAATAAGATAACCTTATTACATATATATTAATTCTATCTATGGATCAGAGCCAAGATTTGAGATGATGTATCGATTTTTCGCTGTTTATCATAATTCAGATAGTATCGCCTTTTTCGTTACATTGCATGTTAAAAACTTTCAGATAACAATAATAAGTTCCGATTACACTTTAATCTCTCGTTCAGAATAAAACTTCAGTCGTTTAATTCAGTCATGCATGCAAAAATATGATATATCTTTTCTTTAAAAAATGTTTCTTATAGCTTATAAAGTGACCCAATATCCACTTATTAAACTATTTAGGTTGAAACTTAAGAGTTCAGTTCATTCCTTTTATTGAGCATTGCTTCAAAACTTTATTATTAAATTATGATGAACACCTGAAATACGCATCTGAAAAATTTGGATCGTGCTGGAATTTGAAATGACGTGTTTATGATGCTATTTGAATATTTAGGTCGGGAGCATATTTCATAAATATAATTATGTAAAGTTATGTAACTTATATTAAATGCGATAACTGTAATTTCTATAAATTTTTTGGCGATTTGCTAATAAAGTAACTTAAATTTCAGGGTGACAAAATCCTATTTATTATAAAGTTAAGTAAATGTCGAAGATATCCTCAAGCAATTAGATGAAAAAGTCTATTGTTTCTAGTGAGAAATGAGAAGCCATAATTTTTTTTTTTTTTTTGCTTTTGACACCCATTACAAGACGCAGATCACAGACTTTATTAATAAAGTTTTACAGGATTTATTTATTTGATACAGAAATATATTTTGTAATTTATTGGAATGCACGATTTTTGCTTTTCCGCAAGTGTTTTATGATGTGCATTTGTAATTATTATAATAATATTACGTTTGTGGAGCGAAATTACAAATGTTCAGCAATAAATATTATATTAAGATATTGAGAAAAATTAGAAACAGTGCCGAAGTAGCAATTAAATGTAATGGAATTAAATGGAGAGAGAGAAATTATTGAAATTAGGTTAAGAATTATGAATTAGTTATTATAATTACGTGTTATTTTTGAAATAATTCAGTTCCTGTCTAGGGATACAGGTTAGTTCAATTAGTTATTTTGTGATTTATGTAAACCGGCTTTGCTATACAAATTAAACTTTAGCGAAAAACAAATATAGCGGACAAGAGGTTGCAGGAATCAGCAGAAGCCGCGAAGAGTTTGGCTAATAGAAGAATAGTAGTAGTAGTAGTAGTAGAGAGAGAGAGAGAGAGAGATCGGAAGATTTGAGTTACGAGATTAATCCTGTGCATGCGCTGCGATCGATACAATAATAATTTTGGGCTCACTCCCACCATTAATAATAGTCAGATAAGTAGTATTTTCTGATAATCTTTAGAAGAAGAGGCGTGTGGATTTTATTCTATAGTGGTGTGATCTGTATCTTGATTTTGGATTACTCTATCAGAAAGATTTTTTAGTTTTTTTTAGTTTTAGTTTTTATTAACGTCGCACTTGAAGTAACACGATGGTTATTGGCGACGGACCTCGTCATTTTGAACCTCGGTCAAGCTCTATCATAAAGAATAAAAATAAGTAAACTCTGGACTTTCTAATTATATTTGACTATTTATTGTACGATTGAACTTCAAAGGGGAATTAAAGAAACTAGTCACTGTTAACGAAGTCAGAGCATCACAGTTTTTTAAAGACAATATAGTTTTTAAAGCTTAAGATCGCATGAATGACTTCTTCAAAAAAAAAATTAATTATGATTATTGTAAAGCAATGAAATATCGGTGTAGTTATTATTTACAAAAGCTTAAATAAATTTTTGTTTCAATGTAAAATTTTCTAAAGAACATATTAACGTAGAGAGAACAAACTTTTATTGATTGATTGATTGTGTGGTCATGGCGCAAGAGCCACATTTATCTATGCTGGGCCAAATATTTGTTGTTAAGACCACAAGTTATTATTTTTTTTTCAAAAATAAATAATATAGTAATAAAATTAAGATAAAAAATTGATTGGTGAACGATTGGTAGAGAACAAACTAAACAGAATGATTTTTGTGAAATCTTCATGTCGTACAATAAAGGGTTCTTTCTGACTGCAAACGTTTAAAAAATTTTAGTGGTGAAAAATTCCGTTTTGACGTAGTATTAATTTTATACACCTGTGTTCAAAATTATGAGAGTTTTCATCTTTGGTTGATTATATCCAGGTGCACTGCTCGAAATTTTATGAAATAAGGTATGAAAACAATTTGATAAAATACAGGTTAAAAAATACCATTCAACAGTTGTGGTAAACAGAATTTTTAACAGACGATTGTGTGTACGGCTTACAGCATAGGAACATTAAAAAGAGAAGTTATAAAATGAGGGTGGGGAGGGGGATGAATTAGAAATTAGGGAGTATGGCCCCCTCTTACAAATATATATATCTTATAACTTGAATTAACGTTGGAAATTAGTGTTACTATAATGCGCATTTGTTACCTTTGACATTCTCTAACATCACTGTTTACAGATTCTGGATGTTTATAGGAGTAGGAAGACGAATAGCTATTGCACTTCCAAGAACATCCCAAATATGCAACTCTCACTTCTCATTTAAGAGGGTTAATGTCTGAAGAACTGGCAGGCAGATCCATCCGGTGAATATCCTCTTTTTTCGGAAATTTGTCAGCTAGATGAGCTCTCATGGAGGAGCACTATTATCAATAAAAATGAAATCAAAGTCAACTGCAACCCCAAAAAGGCGAACATAGGGCTCTAAGACTTCATCCCTATAATTTATAGCAGTCATAGAACTTGCAGTGACTCTCTTCTACAGCAGCACCAGAAATTAAAATGCCTTACTTAACTAGCCAGACGAGACGTCTTTTCAGCCTAGTTGGTTAATGCATGACAAAAAGCAACCGGTCAACTTTCCTTCAGACCCACTGGACCAGGGTTCGAAACATCAAGAACCCACAACTCTCTTTCCCCGATGTTTCGTCCAGGGTGACTCAGGACTTAAACACTAGATGGTAGCACAGCCTATACCTACTGATTGCATATGCCCCCAACTCAAAACACTTGCCCCTGTATGTCTAACTAAGACACACGCACACAAATCACGACTAGTGATATTCCGGCTTTAGCACTCGAGTCAACGAGTCCCGCCATACATTACGAGACAGCCGATGATTCAAAACGGAAAAACTCTCCCAAGCAAAACTCAATTAAAAGGGGAGAGGATGTATCATTTGCAGTAATGGCTGGAAATTCCGTACAAAAAAGATACCAATGTTCCACTTCGTATCATCACGATGATACTGGAGGGGGAGTATGCAGCGACTCTCTTCTACAACAACGCCAGAAGTTAAATTGCCTTACTTAACTAGCCAGATGAGACGTCTTTTCAGCCTAGTTGGTTAGGTCTTGACAAAAAAGTGATTGGTCAACTTTCCTTTCGAACCCATTGGATCAGGGTTCGAAATAACGCTGCTGCATCAAGGTCACCAACACTCTCTCCCCCTCCACAGCGCAAGGGGTAGCGAAACATCCCCCGATGCTTCGGAGAAAGCGTCCAGCTCCGAAAGCCTTTATCAAAGACTTTCGGAGCTCTTTATTCAAGCTCTGTGCGTTTCTCCAACAGGATGGACAACATAACATGTGATGAGGAATATATGATGGATCTACACACCGGCGAAAGACAAATGAATAATTCTCTGTCATTAGTGTCAATGATTGTGGAAGTTCTGACCCAGCGACTATGAATAATTGTTCATCGAATCCGTAAACTTTTCAGATCTTTTACATATCCCCTTTTGATGATGAAGTAAGCTCGAATAATGATTTCGAAGAAATTGATGGGAAAAATTCTCCAACTGTTTCACCAAGGTTTCCATTTCTTGGCACTCCCTGTATGAAAAAATTAGCATTAAAGAAGTGGTGAAATTTTTTGTAATTCTTCCTTTATACATAATTTTGGTCCAATAAATAATTTCTTACACACATTTTGTCAGTAAATACAATTTTCTTACAATTTTGGTAACAAAAATATACACATTTGGGAGACTGGGTTTTGGAAATTTCTTAAACTGCTAAATCAGTCTCTATAGTTTTGTATGAATTAGAATAGTTTCATATAAATTGCTCCAAACTCTTATCTGTTGAGAAACCTGTTGACATCTAAACTCCCTGTGAAATATTTAAACAACCGTCATTAACTTTCAAGCAACCAACGATTCAGAGTTTTTACAACGCTCCATTGTGAATCAATACGATTTCAAAACAATTTTAAATTACTCTCCGGCCTTACTTCTTTAAGCCTCAAAATTAAGCTGCAGAAGTTTATAAAAACCATAGAAAAATACAAATCAAAAACGTCAGGATAACATATGAATTCTAATTTTATTATTGTAAAGGCCCCATTACAAAGTGTTATAGCCTGGGGGACATTTCCTTTGTAACCGGGCCCTTGCGTAGTCAGTCGATGCACAGTTACAGCGCAATAGCAGGTTGTGTGCAAAATTCTTCCGGACCAGAATTTCAACCGGAATCGTTTTTCAACAACATAATGCCCAGCGACACACAGCACGCCTTGTTATGAATTGTCTTTGAGCTTAGTGAGTGCTTCCTTGACTGGCTACTTCACCATTCTTCTCTCCCATGGAACACATTTCGGACTTGAGGGGAAGGCGCCTGTAACCATTCCAGAATGCTGCCAATTTAACAATACATTTGGAAACAATTTGACAAGGAATACAGAAATATAAATTCCAAGTGAATACACGTGGCGCATGAAAGGGTCATGCTATGTTCTTAAGAAATTTTGATGAGAACTTATAAAGGGTTCTCACGCGTATTTCTTTTCAATTAACTCCTGCGGACTTTCAATTGCTGTTATTTGATTTTGAGAACTTCTTTTGAATGAACCAGGACTTATGTATATTAGACTAGAAATATTGGAGAGCAGTAAATAAGATCTGATTTGATAACATTCATAAATTGTGAAGAATCTAATGAGTGGTAAGATAGAGGGAGAGAGATAGGAATGTTGATTCTGCGATTAGTGTGAAGTGATCTTAGGTGAATAGATATCTAGTCAGATTTAGATTATGCGTTTAGTACTAATTCGGATAGGCTCTGTTGGTAAGATAACAAGTAATATATAAAAAAAAAATTTAAGTCGATATCTACTTAAGTCAACAAAGAAAATTTTTATTTTAGTTACTTCTTATTAAATAATTTCAATTAATAGAAATATGTATATACATATGACAGAATCACAATATTAAGTGGGAAAAGAAATTTTTTCCAGCGATCTACACGATTCGTCACTGACGGTATTTATTCCTAAATTTATATCCTGCTAAATATCTTATATAAGAGAAATTTTTTTCTTTCATATAAAACTAAAATTAATTATATGGAAATCAAGTAAAAAAAATTATGCTTCGACGAGATTCGATCCGAAGGCATGAATATTCTACGCCGACGTTCTACCAACTTTATCATTGCAAGACAATTGACATCGTAGAAGCATTGGCTTGTTTCTTAATTCATCCGGTAAATTAAATGGTTGGAATGCAGTTTAGCCCAACCACCCTTGGTGACAGGAATTATTTGGTGGTATTTTGCCAAATGTGGCTACCCTGATCCACTTTACGGACAACGTTCAGCAAAAAAAAATCGCCAAGTTTGTCAATTTTTGAAATCCAAGCCAAGCGGTTGGGCTAAGCTGCATTTTCTCCAATTAAATTTTATTAATATTTGCAAAAACTGTATAAACATCAAGTGTCATCCCCTACAAGTTCAAAAAAATGTATTTGAACTTGAGTGAATGAATAAAAAGTATTTTATTAACGACTGAAAATTTGAACACGATACATTTAGAGAGAGAGTGAGCTAATAGTAGGAATTTAAAAAATTGTATTTTATAATATTAATCTTTAGACTCAAACGCCTGTAGAGCCCTGTTCTACATGTATCATAATTTAAATATTGAATTTTGAAGGTTTAAAATAAAACAAATATGTTCTTCATTGTTTGACTCTTTAATTGAAGACTGAACATTTCACTGATGATGGAGCTATCAGATAATAGAAATATAATTGAGAAATTACAAGTTTTTAACACTTAAAATACTAAATAAATGAACTTTCCCTCAAAAGCAATGAAAAATGTTATTTTCTCACAGGTCGATTGGAGAATTCCTTGATCTATTTCTCCATGAAAAATCAACCAACTCGGAACCGTAGGGATTGACGAATAAGCGAGGCTTACTTCCCTTGATACTCAAATTTCTAGCTTAAGACTTAATTTTTGTTTTAGTAATTTTTTGGAACAATAATAATTAATGTAAAATATTTAATTCAGAAATAATGATGAGGAGGCAAGTGACTTTGTGTTGCTCTAAGAATTTCCATTGATTTAACTGACTGTAATATAACTTGAACTAAATTTGCTGTTTCCGAACTATTGTACGAATTGAATGCCATTAAAAAATAATAATTTTTCAGGATATTATTTGAATTTTATAAGTGATGGAATTTTTCATTCACTCGCATGCTAATTCTTTTTGTACGAGCTATTGCTTAGAATGAAACTCTTTCCTGAAATTCAGGAAAAATATATTCTAGAACTCAAACGTTCATTAGCGTTCAGAACATGTCATAACATTTTTGCAGGAAATGATGACGTCGACTAACATTACGACAAAGAATATCTAGACTAGATTAAAACTAATCAGTAGATTCGTCAATGATGAGTCACCATTTAGAGTACAGATTTATTTTTATCGAATGGGATTGAGAAAAAAAGAGGAGTATCATTTAAATTTTCTATAAATAACAGGAAACAGATGACATTTTTTAATAAAATGACTTTTTGAATTTTTATGATAACGACAGCTAATGATTTATTTGTACTGGTGGAGTACTATATTTAACTATGTAAGCCATTGTATCTTTTGCTGGTGTATTATGATTACTCAAAAATACAAAGATGAAATATGTTGCTTATGAAATGTGAAAAAATAATATATAATACCAATTGAATTCATTTTAATCCATTATTTATACTTACATGGATTACCACGAACACATTTATTAATTCAGCTGTCTATGCAACTTTTCTGTATGAAGATAAAAATGATTACGAAGACTGTATAGCGTAAAAATCATCTAGATAATACATTTTATTTGGAGCAGACATTTGATGCAACAGAAAATAAATGTTGTCAGATTTAATTGTGCCATTTCTAGAATATGAGAGAGAGAAATGGATAAAATACGAATAAAAACAACTTTTACTTGCATATTCTCGAGAAAGATACTTTTTACGTTCAAGTCTCTCGAGGAATATTATGTACAGGGAAACAGAGTATCGAAAATGCGCAACTCTTTCTGAAAAGAAAAAGTAAACTGCATTATTATTTTTCACAGACTGTACAATAATTTATCATCCGCTTTAGTTCGCATTCAGGAACTGTGTTTTATAATTTCAAATGAGTATTTACATTTTCTCATTTTGTTTCTTCTCCTGCATTGTTTGCGGTAATATTTACGTAATCCCCCAACGGAACAGAATGAAATTCAATACATCTGCTCTCTTTACTTTTATTTATAGTTTTAAAAAATTGTTTTTAATCTAAAAAACGCTTCTGTTCATACAATTATTCTTTCAAGCACATTTGCTATTAATGCACTGGCGAATTTAATGAACACAGTCACAAATCTCTAAAATGGATTCAGGTGGGTTCGGATAGTAAGGAATTGTACATAAGTTACCAACATTCTTTGGGCACGCACGCACACATCTCGAAAAAAATCATTCACCACCCTCTTTTCAGAAAAGTGAAAAAAAAAAAAAAACCCTCGGACTCCTGATCTTCAGATCAATAATGTCCACAGAGCTTTAAAAATATTTTAAAATGCTTTCCAAACACACAAAAAAAGAAAGAAATTGCGCAGAAGCATTCCTTTTCATCCCTTCTGTCGCATTTAATTACATGCAATTGAAAGCAATAATCTAGCTTTGAGAGGGAAAAAAAATACTAGGAAACTGTGCAGGATTAACATAACACTCGGAAATTCGAGGTGGCGTATCGGCGGGAGCAACTTTTAAAATATAAGCTTTGTTGATTGAACCAAAACATACGCACGCACTATATCACTTTGAAAGGTGCACTGTGCATGTTCCTACTCGTTCATGTATTAGTCAAAAAAGTATTGGGAATAAAGATACAATATACCACCAAAATTTAATGCGGATTACTCTTGCTTAAAAGACAGTGCCACGACTCTCTTCTACAACAGCGCCAGAAGTTAAAACGCCTTACTTAACTAGCCAGATGAGATGTCTTTTCAGCCTAGTTGGTTTGGGTATGACAAAAAAAAATGACTGGCCAACTTTTCTTTCAGACCCACTGGACCAGGGTTCGAAGCAACGCTGCCGCATCAAGGTCACCAACACTGGTAGGAGTGTATTCTTCGGACCCTCTAGAAAAGAGTTCAAAACAGCAGAGGCATCCAAGGTCAACTCACTCTCTCCCCCTCCACAGCGTACAGGGTAGACACATCGCATCGGCCGATGTTGCGTCTGACGCCGAAACAGCTTGAAATAGCGGTTAAAACATGTGTTGAATCATTTTTAGTATTAATCAAACTTTACAGCATGTTCTTGCGATCAAAACCCGGAAGGGGGGCAGAAATTCACCCTTATTGCCCCCTAAATTTACCTTAAACAAAAATTTTCCTTTAGGTAACTTAATGGCCTCTAGAGGATGGTACCGAACCTGTAGGGAACCAATAGAATACATTTTTGTCGAAAAGATAAACTGAATTCGTAAAATAAGAAAAATTGTAAATAAATGTTGGTGAATGTTTCCTAAATAACTTGTAGAGAATCATCTGTTGAAATTTGAACTTTGTCTTCGTGAAAAATATTTCGGTCGACCTCTTCATGCGCAGAAATTCTGCCCACATAGGAACACAAAAAAATCAACTTACTCGGCATGTGCAAATCAGACAGGTTTCCAAAAATTCAGCGGCGAAGGAACGTTAATCGTGATTAAACAGAACGAATGATGGTACAAAGACTACAATTGGACTTGTTTGGGAAAAGGAAAAATCGTTGGAATTATTGAATCCGGGCAATCACAAACCGAAGCGTTACGAATTCTGAATGTACTTGATCACAAGACTGTGGAAGAGGTTTTACAGAGCGAGAAATTTTAATCGACGACCAGTACCATGTCAGCTAAGAGTTACATCTGCCAAAACCAATATCTGGCAATAACTGCGCAGCATCAAAGGGAGAGTTGTGCCCGAGAACTGGATTCAAAACTCAGCAGCCAGAGGAATACGAGTTTTCAGACAAATTATTTATAAGAGATTCAGTTATGTTGGCCTTTATGCTAGGCAATCAACAATTTGTATTTTCTTGCTACAACTACGTATAAACGAGCTTATTTATGGTGGAGTTTTCAGTACTAGGTTTTCAAACAATGATCCAATGCGATATTCGGTGACGATTCTTGCTTTAGTTTGATTTCTAATTCTCATCAGTTAATGATATGGCGAGAACATGGAACTTGTTTTCACCTGGGAAACATCATGGAAACACATTTTTTTCCCGTCAAGGGGAGTTATGGTGTGGACCGGTGTTACGCTGGATGAAGAGCAGACCCTCCACGTCTTCAAGACGAGATTTGTGACAGCTAAAAAATACAGAGAAGAAGTTCTAGAGCCTTATGATAAGCCGGTTTTGAATCGTTGTAAGTCCTGCCTTCATATTAATGGATGATAACGCGTCTTGTAATCTTCCGAGTCTAATTGACGACTTCCTTGGAATGGAAAACACCGTGCGCATTCCGTATCTCGCTCACTCACCAAATCTGAACCCTATCGAGCGTGTGTGAGATAGGGTTGCAACTTGCAGACATTCCCTGCAACAAGCTTTGTTTTAGAACTAGGGGGCTCTTGGTGATGTTTAGAACACTTTGAGCCAACTACTCATCCACAATTTTCTATCAAGTATTGAACGTTGTGCAATGTACCTGGCTGTTAGAGTCTTCCACGCACTTTATTGAGCTGCAACATAACTTTACTTCCTTTGTTTTTCCTTTAGAACTCCTGTTATATGCTTAGTTTTCTTTCAAACTATTTCTTTAGGTAATAAGAGCGATAATTATTGTTATTTCGTATTGTTTTCTTACTTTATAATTGTTTTACACTCGCATATCACATTTACTTCCATTTCGATTTAGATTTCCTTCATTATTCATATAATTACCAATCATGCTAAGCTTTTGACACTAGTCTATGTAATTCTTTGAAAATAATAGTATTTAATTTTTTTTCACTGTTTGAATTAATGATTATAAAAACCAAATTTCCTTTACTAAAGTTCGGCTTCGTTCGGTAAAAATGTGGAAAAATTCGTTTAAATACGCCTGCATATATATTTAAATAAATATATATGCAGTTCAACATATTTAAATAAATATGTTGAACACGAATTTAAATATTTGAGAGTATTACCAAAATTCCAATAATTCCCCATTAAATAATAATAAAAAGTTTTACGCAAGTGAGAGAAATTTTAGATTATACCGTTTCATTCATTTATTTCTATCATCGATTCTTTTTCGTTTCCAAAACCATCTCAAAGACAGAATAATTACGTTACTAGTTCTTGACATTATGTTATTTGATACTGAAATCAAGAATTCGATAGTTCCCAGTTTAGTTCAGGTAATTGAGTTGTGTTTCTGAACATCACGCTCTGTTCGAATACTTGAGATTTGTCACGGCTAAATTCCTCTCAAGAAATAGAGACCCTCAAACTTAGCTCGCGCAAAATTCTCGAAATGTATCCTTTTCTTAAAGGAATCGAGAATAATTCTGTTGGATTGATTTTAGATCTTTGACTTAAACTTTGAAGATATTTATCTATCTTGATAATTATAACCAAGAGATATATATGATCATTCCCAACTTTTAAAGCTTCTAGACTGGCGAAAATAGGATGTATATATATATGTGTGTGTGTGTGTGTGTTTCTTTAACATATATAAATAGGTATTTTAATTATTGAATCTAATGTGATACAAATATAATTTTTAGTAAGTGCAATATTTATTGCTACTTATTTTAATAATTTTGATACGCGTTGAATGCTTGTACTGCGAGATGAAGCGCTGTATTAACATCCAATCCTTTTCTTTATTTGGTTTTCTTACTGATACAGCTGAAAAAAACATAAATAGAAAGTCAAGTAAAAATGACAAACAATATGACAATTTTATAGCATATATATATATATATATGCGTCTGCGTGTGTATGTGTATGTAGGATTTTCCAGCTAATTATTTTAAAGAATTGTTTGTATTTTCCAACGTACAGTAAAACCAGTTCCTCAGTTACTCTATAGATGACACCACGAATCAACGTCATGTGAAAACTCGTGCAGGGCCATCTATTCTCGAACAAAACTGAGCGACATTTCGTTCTCGCTCTCTCTTTCCCCCTTTTTCCACTCTTATCCCGATGGAGTGAACTCTGAACGCCAGAGCGCGTTCCAATGCGCATCGCCGATATGGGATAAAATTAATTAGGTTATCATCTACCTGCCTCAGAAGAATTGTTTACTCCTAATAGAGATAACCTGTATATAGATTAATGTGTATATATTTTCCCTTCATCTCTCCCTTCTAATAAACGAAGTAAAACAAGTTGAGCCTCATCAATGAATTCCTACGAAATCATCATAGAATCCGGTGATGGAATTACTCCCTTAAACAACCTACCCCTCATTTCTGCAACCTACCCCTCATTAATATGCGTGACAGAAAAATATCGTGGGCCACAAAAGGAATTTAATATTTTGACCAAAGAAAATATAGCTGAAATTTGCAATTAAAATTTCGATCTGTATTGTAACAGTTTTTGGAAACTCCATCTAATCATTTAAACAGTATTAATAACTAATTTTATGCTATTGCAATGATTTCATTAGCGTTTTCAAAGCCATTAACAACTTAAATAAATAAAAAAAAAAGTAATTTACCTTAACATAGCAGAAATGGCTTAAGAAATAAGCATATTAGTTATAAAAAAAACCTTTCCATCGTCCAGTTATTTCACCATAGAAACGACTAAGATTGATTCTTTACGAAACAATTTCGAACACCAGGACATTTTCAATTGGCTGTCCTACCTGTTGCAAAACTATCTATAAGGAAATTTTATCTCGTATAATTTCTATATGAATATTTACAAGGTACTCGCTGAAGTATCCGACATTGCCCAGGTTTTATGGAGAGTCAAGAGGCGCCATTTAGAGGGAGGGGGTAGTTTTACTTAAATATCTGATAGATAGCAATTTTCCTCTAATTTTAGTTCAAAATGAATTGTGCAAAATTTTGTGACGTTGCTATTCGCGGTTTTCTCTTCACTAAGTTTGGGGACTTTTAATTAAGATTGATTGCTTTTTCTAAACAACCTTTGCCCAACCAAAAACGAAACGTGAATATTTAAATTACAGGCAAATAGAAATAAAGTGAAACGAAGGAAATAGGAAATATATAAGCTAAGCTTGAGACACACGATAGAGGTCGAGTGGTTCTAACGTTTGGCAATTGTTCCAGAGTCGAAGACGGGGTCGAGAATTGTTACGAGTTATCGGCTGCATAGTGAAGTTTAGAAGTCGAGACAGCCTCAACTCAGAGGTATTGGTAAGACTGTTAGTTTGATATTGGTGGAACAAGTTAATATATTTAGGAATTATCTGGGGAGAGCCGGTTACATTTGTCGTTATACTAGCAATTTGTCGATAAACATAGTGTTGAAACCTGTGTAACGTCTTCTTGAACGCTTTATTGACTTTTAGTGTTAGTACTTTGAGTTTAGCTATGGAACAAGAGGCGAAAAGGAATAGTTCGCCGTCACAATTTTACCTAGCTCAAATAAACCAATTAGATTTTATATCGGTAGAAACCAAATATTATGCCTATCCCACCCTTTATCATCTTGACTGTACAGTCTCTTGCCCAGATACGGAAGTTCTCACTCACACCATCTGTAGATGAAGTTGCCGTTGTTCAAGGTACTCCGGAACCCTGATAGTTTCAGGGCATTTCTGACCGATTCCGTTCGATGAGTGTGAACTAATATATATATATAGCAATATATATATATATATATATATATATATATATATATATATATATATATATATATATATATATATATATATATATATATATATATATAACTTAAGTAAATTTATCTATTTTATGTAAACTTATATAACTATCGCTATAATCAGAATCTTCTTTATTATATTCAGATCATGCATTAAAATATATTTAAATTGATTATCTCGTAATTTCAGAAATAAAATACCTTTGATCATTCGCGTTTTCAATATTGCTGGCGATTTATTCTTACCACTTATGAATTGTCAGGTATGAATAAATTCCTAACATATATTTTGTGTATCTATTTATGCACATCTCACACAATTAAAAAAAAAAAAAGCAAAATTTGATCAAAATCGGAATGGAACCTTATTTAAAATGAATTACTCGCAAAAAGATACTCTTCTTTACTTAGATACACTCTTATAAAACTTACTAGTTATATTTATTTAATATAGTTTTTTAACTGTGCATTGGAAAAATCAAATTCCCGTACAATATAGATAGAGAAATAGGCAGTTCTTTTTACTTAGTAATTAATTTACTAACTCTCTTCTTAACAGGTATAACAAAAAGCAAGTTTCAATTTGAAGTGAATTAAAATAGCAAGCAAAAATGTAGACAAAAATAGTTAGCGATCTATGCATATTTTCTGGAATTTTCTACTCTTATTTTGTTTGTTTATTTTAATATAATTTTGCTTTGTTTTACAGATTTTACTTCTTCCAACGAATTATTTAACTTAGTTTTTAACGCGATTTTCGCTCGCTTTCAGCTTCAACGAGGTTTTCGTTTCCCTTCAACTAACCTTTTAGGATTCAATATGACGTCATTTGATTTTGGAATAACTGTTTTTGAATGAACTGCGATACAAATTAGAATTGATATATTGAAGTGTCGTGAACTTTTATGATCGGATAGCTAGATTGAAAGGGTTTGTAAGCAATGAAGAGGTTAGAGGAAAGAGTCGCGGAGAGAGAGAACCGCTAAGTGTGGACAGCAAGGTAGGACGTGCGTTTATTCTCAGAAGAGAGAGAGAGAGACTTAGCACTCGACGCTTGCCATATGGATATTACAATGTAGAGATTGAATTAGGAACCGTTCATAACTCGGACCCACCTTGAAAACTATTAATATAAGTAAATTTTTATGTTAATCTTTTATTCAGGACGCGTGAGGAATTCTGCTACGCATCTGAAATAATTCATTTCTAGATCATTTTTAAGAATAGAATAAAAATCACATTTATTTTCTTAAACTGGCTTTATTTTTGCGTGAACTTTTATTCAGTTGATGATTCAAAGCCTCAATTGCGGCACGTCACAAGTTTTTCATACAAATAAGTCGAGAACTGTAACGTATATTTTCTAGTTTTACACATAAAATTGCTTTTAGAAGCAATAAAAAATTCGATTAACTGGAAGTGTTGTGAGTTGAAGAGGTTCTTGGGATTTACTCTTATAGTGAAACATCACTCATCATAATCGAAGCCGATGCAGATTTAATTGGGATTATGTCGAAATTAGCCTTAGGACAATTTCTTAACTACTCAACTTGCAACTTATTTTTGCTTTCCACTCCTATCAAGTTAATTAATCTAATTATATGTACTTCAAATTGAGGCTTATTTTTAATTCTCCTCTTAAGTCGAGAATCTGTAAATTAATTAGTAAAATAAAAATAGCCATTTAATTCTTAGAACGACTTATGTGAATTCTTAGCTATCAGTGAATTCTAAAACAATTTAATGAATTAAATTAATTTCAGAGCCTTATACATTAAGAGTATTACTTAAATATAAAAAGAAAATTTTTATATTTGGATTACTACTCTGCAACGCGGAAAAATATATATAAAAAAAAATAATAATAATATTTGCAAATCAATAGCATACATGGAGATGAATATTTTTCAAGAAAACTTTTAAATAGATATGGTTTTATTTTTGCTTAGAATTATAAGATAAATATACAGGCGTGTCTTTTCAGCATTTAAATCGCAAAAGAACTCTGAAATACATCGGTCTAAAAACTGAAATATTGAAACAGTCAATGCCAATAAAACTCAAACACAAGATTTTGAAAGTACTCCGTAATTATACGTGCGCTTTAAAATGGAGGCAAAACGAACGCACCGAAAAGGAATAATCTGATTGTAACGAAATTTCCAATGTAAATACTTTAAGATCAATATGCAAATAATTACATTTCAGCAGCCGATGAATGAAGAGCTGGAATTTCAAAGCATTTCAATGGTACGTAAAATAGATGAAATTCCAAATATAAGCCTCCCTTCGAATTTCATTTCGTCTGTTCGCTTTGACTGTGCCAATAGAGGTTGACATATAATATGAACATATTTAGATAAAATGTTTAATTGGACTTGTGGATGTAGGATGGTGTAAAATCGAACGATCGCTCAACATTTGGAATACTAATCAGACTGTTGCCAGACGCAGAGCCCTACAATAGGGATTATTGTTTTGAGTCGTCATTTTATTTAATAGGTGCCTTTTACTTGTCATCCATGACATCTTTGCAGCACAGCGGCACATCGAAGATCTTCGCCTCATTATATTGATCACCGTTTGAAGGATCTATATTTTAGCAAGATAATACCTGATCACATGCGCAAAAATTAATACCGATTTTTTAATGCCTTCAAACACTTCCTGGCCCAGCTAGATCACCAGATCTCTTCACAAAAAAGCACATAGAATCTAATGAGAAGTCATTTTCGACCGTCTCAGCATAAGGAACTGAAATGAAATTAAAAATCCATCGTCTTTATCCCCCTTTCTACTCTTGTGTCTCAAAGTAAACTCAATTGGTCAAGTTATAGAGCAAATTTTATTACCAAGACAATTTAAAAAGTTCAATATCACTCAATCTATTGTTTAGTAACTATATGTGTAGCTTGTCATTGATTTTGTGCAATCGCAATTGTCAACTATGGAAGTTTTCTATTGCATAATTTTGTTTAAAAAAACGGATTAATATTATGGAAGAGTTTGAAAAAGTGTACTTTTGTTACGTCTTAAACGCATATTCCTTTCCACCCTAAAAATCGGTTGAATAGATAAAAAAAAACAGATTTGTCTTTTTAGACATAATTTAGTTGTCCTTCTTCCTCCAAACATACTACTCATCTTCCCTCTCAAGCGGAATGAGAACTTCTTAAGGACATTCCAGAAATATGACGATAAAGAATTTCTGGTAACTTCCTGGAAAGATTAGGTTCAAAAATGATAGCCCACAGAGCACTTGGAGAAAGTTTGGCAAAGAAACCCACTTATGGATAACCGCCAATTCGTCGTATCAATGCCAAGCCACATAACAATTTGTATAAGAGCAAGTCGACCAACATTTAATCGACTGATTTGCTATAGATAGTTATATTTACTGAATAAAACTTAAAATTCCTTTGAATTTTAATCGTCTTTTTTTTTAAAACATGAATATTAATTACATCTACTGATTTCCATTCGAATAACGTCAGCTAGATGCGTTTCTTTTTTTGTCTTAAAATATAAAGAAAGCAAATCTAATATCTCAATTTTCATTGCGCTTGATTTATTAATATAAATCAGATTTAAAAAAAAAGTTCTTTATAATAAATGAAAAAAAATTAAATTATGTGCATTTATTTTTAAAATTAAGTTATATTACAGAGTAATTACAGCTATAATTGCGCGAATCATTCATTTAAAAAATGTTGCAGGGAGATATGATTGACAGTTAAAAATTGCTGAAAATCAATTTTTGATTTTGAATCAATCGATATTATCATGTTCAGAATTTCTTGTACGGAAATCTAAAACCTGATGAAAAATTTACAAAATAATGAATTTATGAAAATATCACATATAAAAATTACTCTCTTGCTATAAAATATATTTTACATGCATTTGTTTCTATTTTCGAACTGCATTCATTTATGAATGCTTTTAATTTCAATTAACATCATCTTAACACTTCTTATGTGAATGCATTTAATTAACATCAGAATTTCAAGAAGTTCAGGCCTTTCAAAACAAAAGTTTATTGCACATAGATCATCATGATTTGTCAAAAAGAATTATTACTCATGTGACTGTCCACCTGTCATCCAAAAATTACGTTCCGATTCCTTTTTTAAAGCCCTTTTAACTTATAACTCTTAAAAATTTTATTTTTGAGGCTAGAAAAATACGGAGTTAAAATGTTCAAATCTGCAACTGACAAAGACCTTTAACTTTGTAACATACAAAATTCTTCGTAAATTTCAAGATGTTATACAAAATTAAATGATTAATGAGAAAGTGTGACTTTCTCTTCCTCAAGTTTTAAAGTGTCTTATATTTTTTTTAAAAAAAAAGTTCTTATTTTTGCTTTATTCAAAACTACACTGTACAAATAAGTAATTTATCAAACCGCTTATTCTTAAATTGTGTACTCTAGAGCAAAATATAAGCAGGTAGTGAAAATGAATTTCCCATTATAATTTGATTAATCATTTACAAGCAAAAATTAAATATTGCACCAGAAATGAAGACTATGGCAATGATTGTCTCAAACAAGAGAGAAAATGTTTTCAAAAATTAGCAGAATGGAATGTGAATAAAATGAAAAAAGATCTCAAAAAAATCGAGTACGGCTTAAATTATTTTTTGCTTGTATTATTGTCTTTGTTTCGATGTACGTACGTTAATTAAAAGATTGGGTTAAAATATATTGTTCCATACAAAAACAAACATTGAGCTAATGCGCCATCAACGGAAGTAGTCGAAAAAACATCTACGAAACGAGAAAATCTCGCCATTTTTCACTTTCCTTGATGAGCAGAAGTGCATCATAAGGGGAAGAAGAAAAGAAAAAAAAATAGCCTTCACACACAATCATTTCGCTACGTAAATGTCTCGAGTTTCTGATCACCGACGTTGCTTTTGCGATAAAATAAATTCCTGCTTCTCGAAAATTGCTCTTTAGACTTGGAGTTTCGCTCTCTCTGATAATGTGCAAGCGGCATAAAATATTCTCTCTCTACCGCCGGCTCGAGGCCAACAAAGCAAGCAGCCTACTTATTGGATTTTCTTCTTGGTCGCCGTTCCTTCCAATGAGGGAATTGTGCCATTGCACTTTCCGCTCCAAGCTGCACAACATCTACACCTCCTTTACTGCATCGCCATCAACGCCGCCATCTTGGTCGAATGTTCTAGCTGTGGCTAGTTGCGGATCCGATAGGATTTTCTAATGCGATTATGTCAGCAGCTTTTTCAACTTCTCGTTGTTGCTGAATCATTGCCATATCCGGGAAGGAAATTTTGAAATAAAAATAACGAGGAATAATGTTTAAGTAAAAGTAGAATTTTAAATCATAGGATTCGAAAGAGGGGAAAAAAAATGGCGAGCTAAAATTCGAATTGCTAAGAATTATAAAACATCCACTCCAATGAGAAGGAGAGTTTTCTGTATGTTATTTATTAATTAGACAACAAGCATTTCGAAATTATTATGGATATATACGAATAAATATATATGTGGAGTAGTAATGTAAATTTTAGTTCGTATTCCAAACCATTTGAAGAAGAATAAGTGAAATACAGATGCCTTTTTACACAATATCAAATATAATGTCTAAAAAAGTTCAATACATCCTAAATTATAATTTTTGAATTCATATTTAATTCGTTTTTTGAAGAAATAATAAAAGAAGTGGCACATATCTATATTAATACAAAATTAAATCGTTATATGCTCCAGAATTAAAAGAATGCAATTGATGAAAACTAAATTTAAAATATTCTTCCCTGTTCATTTCTCAAAATGCAGTTAACACAAAAACTTTTGAAAAATATTAAATTCGCGAATGGTTTTCCACTTTTAGAAGGATATATTTAATATCTAAACTTTTTTTAAAATTCAATTTGAATAATTATCGATAATTTTTTCAACAATACATGATTGAGCAATGATGTTGACAGAAACCATTTGAATATTTCAGCAATTTTTTTTTTTTTTTTTGACTTTGAATAACCTCATGTATTGATGTTCAAATTCGTATAAATTAAATGCGATTTTAAATAATGCTTGGGAAAGAATCCTGTGAATTTATCCGGAAAAAAAAAAAAAAAAAAAAAAGTTCTCAAAAGGAATGGAACATGTCAAATATTCGATAATTATTCCAAATATATTCGCGAAGGAATTTAAATTTTTAAGACTTTGAATATATTAGAATTTTGAGGTGAACTTGGAGAAATTTGTGAATATTAAAATAAATTTTTGATGATTTTTAACCACTTAACACGTGCTGAGAAAGATAAAAAAAAAAAAAAAAGTTTTCTGATACCGAATAGATTTCTTTATCGTTATTATTAATATAATTTTTTCTGGAGCTAAAAACGGAATATTTCAATAATACTACTTGTTTTCGATAGACGATACTTTTCTATTGATGGAATTCGCTGCTAAGGTCGAGTGATTAAATAATATTTTCTAAAAGGAATTCTTTCTAACAATAAGTATTGAATTTGATAGGAGTATTAAATTAATTTCAACGTGTGTATGTGTTGTACGTTAATAGATCTTTTATTCTCTTTTTATGCTGGGGACTTAGCTTGTTTGAACTGCAAAACGTTGCTTTGCTTCAACTCAGTAATGTATAATATTCACTATGAATAACACTTTTAACTGCGGCGAAAACAAAGATGTTCGTGAGAGGTAAGTTGGGTGTGCCTTTACACGTAATCAGGTTAAATAGGGCGAGAGCAAAATGTAAATTATTTTAAAGTAAAACCTTACTGTATTAAAATTTATAGTTTAATATATGATGTTATTAAATACACAGAAATAAAAACTTGATTAGTTATATTTATTTAATTTATTTTCTAGAACTAAAACGTCATCATGCTTCCTTCAGCTTTTAACTTTGCGGCGTGAAAGCTTAAAATTATTATGAATTATTTAGGTACCTATATTTATGTTTAGTAAAAGGGTTGTTCATAGAAAAAAAAAATTTGTCAATACTTTACACGTATTAAAAAAATGACTCATAACTAAAATAATGGAAGCAAGTTTTCTTATTTCTGTCTATAAGCCAAAACAAACAAATGGTAAATAAATAACAGTAAAAAAAGATTTTAAGTTTGTTAATAACACGTCAATTCTTTCTAAGTGTTTTTCTCTGATATAAAGATTGTGATAGGCATCGTATAGTTATTTTTTCCCCTCATTTTCGATTAAAGGATTTCAAAAACTGCGATAAAATGTGTCCATTAACTCGAAATGATGTTATAAATATTCATGATTCCTTTAACAATCGTTTTTACAGCATTGAAGAACACTTAACTTCTACTTATTACTCATTATTTTCGTGTCTTCAAATGAGATTGAGGTTAAAGATACATGTATATGCATATTGCATTATTTTATTTTCATTAAAATGATGTAAAGATTTTTGGAAAGAAAAGAGCAGTGATTTATTGAAGTTAGAATTTGGATATATAGCTATTATCCCGAAAATGAATC
Source organism: Nephila pilipes (assembly GCA_019974015.1). NCBI lineage: Eukaryota > Metazoa > Arthropoda > Arachnida > Araneae > Nephilidae > Nephila > Nephila pilipes. The sequence continues at coordinate 346,765 of BMAW01083949.1, read as the reverse complement.
ATCTAACAAAGTAACTATTGCAGAAGAAATAATTTTAGGAAAAGTGTAAAAAAAAGATTATTACTCTCAGGTATGAAAAGAAGAGAGTCGTTTGATATTAACGCCGAGAGAATGTATTCGAACATTTTTTTTTCTTTCAGTTAGTAAAGTAAAAGGATATTTCGCGAAGGCAGAAGTGTAGAATAAGATTTCTGTATTATCAGAAAACGTCTTATCGCCTTACCTGTAGAAAATATTCCGTCATATCTTCAAGTTTTCTGATTTTTCCAGGAAATGTCGAGGAACTGTTTCGAAACTTAAATAGATAAAAGAATTATTGTATAGTGTCAAATATCAATATGTCGAGCATCAATTTGAAAAGAAACATTTCCAAACGTCTTGTTTTCTGAAAGAACGCCTTTGTCTTCGTAATATTTTATTTCCTTTCGTTAAGCCTGTTTCCGCCTGATGTTGAAAAGCATGCTCCAATTCGACAACACTCTCTCAGATGGGAAAATGTTCCTAGGTCAATATAAATTTGAATATTTATAACACATAAATTCATTTATTATAACGGTTTTCAAATTCAGACACATTCTATACGTGAGTAATTTTTTCCTTAATGTACCAGTATAGAAAACATAATAAAGAATATATTTTTTGAAGAAAAAATGATTTCAATCAAATAGAAATAAGTAAGTAAATAAATGAAACACTAAATGTTCTATATACTCTGTAACATGGGCTATTTGCGAGTTTCTCCCTTCAACTAACATTTTGGGATTTTTTTAAAAATTTTATATTTAAACTCTAAGCTTCTTCCTAATCAAATGGAAGGTGATGCAAATTAAGTAAACTTTAGAAGAAGAATGAGAAGATATAATCAAGTCGTATAAAAGATGTAGAGAGCTAAATGAAGATAGTTAAGGTTACGGTGTTAAGAAGAGTATTAGTGTGGTGTGCGTGGAAGTATTATGGTGTGTATAGTTGATCAGGAGAGATTGAAGCTCAAAGCTGTCGGAGTCATTGCAGAAGGTACTCGCAACATATTTCGGTAAACGTATTCTTTGAGAGATATTTGATATATATATTATAGGTAGAGGAGTTAATAAGCATATATTCTAGACAGAATGGAGCATTTTATTTACTTGGTCTTTGCCTGAACTTATATTGTAATTAAAATAACATTTATGATGACAGATGAGACAGGTAACAGGAGGCCGTCAAAACTCTAGCGAAATCAAAAGATGAAATCGATACTGAATGACTTCTATTTGAAAAAGTGTTCCATGTTTGTGCGTTTTATTCTCTAATATCAAGCAAAAACAGTTTTTTAGGCGTTGAATAGTTCTAATATTATTATCTGGTCTGTTCAAATTTTTGGTGCACTTTTTGATATTTCTAATATTTTCTCATCAAAATGCTTGATTGACTTATAAAACTTTATTAGTGAAATAAATTTTCGGATAATTGAGTTTAAACTGCTTTTAAACAAACATTGTTTTGGCGAATGTATGTTAAGTGTCTGCATGAATTTTATAACAATTTTGTTTTCTAATTTTTGTTCCGGAGATTAAACAATTAAACGTAAAACTTAACAGTCAAAAAAATAAACTCTAGAACCATTTTAAAAAGACCTATTTCAATTTGAAATCAGTTTTTCTTGGAGTTCGTCGACTAATAATAAAATGGAAAAATCTTTTGTTTGTGTGAAAAACACATTTTACCTTGCACAAAGACAAGAATGGTTAGTTCTTTAATTTTTAATATTGTGAAAGATTAAAAATTCTGGATTATTAATCGTATAAAATGGCAGTCTGAATATTATTATTATTATGAAAAAGGTTTCGGATTGAATATAAAATTATCTTAACGATTGTTAATGCTTAAATCACGTAAGATTTTCCAAGGACTTCTCCTTCGCTATAAAATCTGAGAAGATAATTAGTTACAAAGATTCAAAACAAAGATGTATGAGAATTTTTAAATTTTAAAACCTCATCACACGCATTCTTCTTACAAAGGTAAAGTACTCTTATCCGAAAATAAAAGTAAAATTCGGTTTTAGGTAATTAAACATTCACTTAAGACCAAAATTGGCGGTTGTTGCAGATTATGACTAGCTGAGCGGAGTAATTAATAAATGCACAGAAGCTTGACATTGATTTTCTTTCATTGACTAACAGTAATACTTATATTAATAACTAGTATAGTAAGACTTCATTTAACCCTTCCTCGATTTGATGTAACGTGTTCCTTTCGTTTTGCTAAATTTCACTTTGTATTTTTTTTTTTTTTGTTTACTTGTTCCGTATTAGTTTTATTACAAATTAATTCATTAGGTGAACCAATATCTAAAAGACTAAATATAGAAGAAAAGTGAAGGGTGTAAAAATGTATAGCAATTCGGTAATACTTTTGAGCAAGAGAGTCTAAATCGTTATGTATCATTCGCAATATTCATCAGTGTGCAATTTGAAGTATCCTCCCATCATTATTTTACCAAATATTTCTTAAATTAAAAAGTCAATAAGATCGCAAATCCAATTGAAGAGAAGTCAGAAAAAGGACAACACAGTTTATTAATTATATATAAGGTCTCGCTCTGTCGAATCCCCCTTAACTCATTTTTATCCTAACTTACATTTAAACAATAAAGTTTTAGCTCACAAACTCACTCGCCCCGATTGAGACATTTCTTAAATACAGTAGATTCGACTCCTATTATTCTAACCAGGAGTCATTTCTAACTATTTTTACTACTAACGATTAATTACAATAATTCACTCCAATTTGCAAACACCTATCAACCTGTCGTTATCAACTGACTCTTTTCTCCTTTCGATTTTGTTTTGCTTTTATATTACTATCCCTAATTCTGTTCATTGCACTTCTTGTTTTCGTCTAGTTTCCCTAATCACGTTTAATTTTGTTGGCTAGAAGTTGTAACTTCATGCAATTCAAACTGCAAAAAAGTCTCTGAGGTTAGAGATGAGAAAACCAAGAAAAGCTCAACGTCGCAAGTGTGCTAACATATTGCCTAAAAATGACGTAAATTCTTAGGACAACCCAGGATCATCATTACAAGAATAAATTTCTCTGTTTATGTTTATGTGTTAGGCAATGCATCACATTATGCAAATTATCGTTGGAATAACAGCACTGAAGTAAAGTTTGCTTATTTTTGTCGCATGTTCCTCATTTATTATTTATTGTGCGTTAAAGTGACCTCGTTGGACGCTGTTTTATTTAGTTCAGTGTTGTCTAGAAACGCATTCTAAGCGTTAAAAGTGGTCTAAATTGAATGAGTAATGGGGGATGTGGAACAATAAAGGCTATTATCCCAAACGAGGTCTTATTACAGTAAATAACAATAATAATTGTAAATAGTAATTATAGCACTTTCTTTTTTTACTAGGTGCAAATAAAGTTTTTAATTAGTTTCACATTTTATCTAAGGGTAAAAATAACATATCTTTATTAGGTTATATATGTATGTATAATATATAAGGTTGTAAGCAAACAACTTCAAGACCTTTAGGACTGCAATAATTTATTTGAAAGGGATAATGGATAGCGGGCTTAGTCTGGATCATTCGAATCAAAGACCATCAAGCGATAATGAGTCTTTAAACAATTCGTGGCTCTTGTTTTAAGTTCGCCGATTACGGTAGATGAAATAGGGAGTCGACTCAGGAGTCGACCTTGTCATCTAATCGTGGCCCCAAAATTGCAAGGCATATTAGCTTGCGTAACAGGAATAATTGTTCTATCAGAAAATGAGAACGTTAAGAAAAAGACTTAAAACTTTTTCACCTATTCTAAAGGTACATATAGTAACTTACAGTTCTCGAATAATAATCAATTATTCGATTGTCTTACAGATATTTTTTTAAGAAAATTGCAAAAACCGTAGAAGATTCAAAACTAAGGGTTCATTTTTCATGTTCGAGTTAAATTTTGATATAGTTGAATGAAAAAAGCGAATGGCAATTAAACTTTTCCAGTCAATTCAGATTATCAATATAAAATATATGGAGGCGATATAGTTATGCGTTTAGGACAGGATGAGTGCAATCCTGTCCTAAATGCAAAAATTCAAAATGATTCTCCTTTTCAAAATGATTATATTATTTTTGAATTCCATTTCATAAAAATATATTGAAGGAAATAATTGTGAAATTTCCATTAATATATTTTAATATTTATGGCATTTTTTTTTTTTGAATACTCCCCATTACTTAAGGAATAATTTCTGATACTTTTATAGTCAGTCCGTTGGAGAAAATACAGTTATTCACTCACAAACTTGAAAGTAATTTCGTGGTATCTCAGTCTAGCAGTCTTGTTCAATTAAAGTTTGTTAAATTGTCTATTTATGTGAAAGTACGTGTGATTTCATAGTGTTTTCATACACAGTGAGAGAAAATAAATTTAATATAGAAGCTTTCTAATTTAAATACAACGTGCTATAGAAGATTTGTAAGCTCATGATCTTGATTTTCAATCTCTTGTTCAATGTTCTATCTTGTTCAACAAATTACAAATTAGGAAAATCTGTCGTTAGAAGAGTAGTATAGGAAAAGAACAACATAATTACGTACATCATATTTTTTACACAATTCTTCACTTTCACATTTAGAATAATAATTACATATGCTACCGAAATGGTTTCTAGAAATTTACATTTTTTGGATTTTTGGTGACATAATATCAAATATCATGCATACGTTTTGCAAAATCCCAAGTATGTATGCATATAAATGTAATGATCACGCATAAAACTAATTTCATTTTCTAAGTTTTCTTATTCTCTAACTCTAAAGTAAGAGTTCATTATTATTTTCTGATCCTAATTCCAAATTATGCTTTTATTTATTAAATCACGCGCTCATAAAATCTATTGAATCAGCTTTCACGTAATCATGAATATGTCAGAAAAAAATCTTAACTAGACTGATAGCTGTCAGGGTAATTCCTTGGAATATCTTCATCTTATACCACGTGAGTTACCCACGTGATCGGTAGGAATCCCTCCTATCAAATCCATTGCAAGGTAAAATTCTGCTGTGTTCTACTCTCTTCTGATGTAATCGAGAAGGCGGAGCTGCGTCTCTTGCCTTTTCCAATTTAATTATGGATACCTATTGGCTCCCTCTCTCAGAAGAAATGAATAAACAATATTTCGTGACAAAAGGACTGTTCATTTCAATCATGCATTCGGAATGTATTATTTTTACTTATTCAGTAATATTTAAATTTCTTATAATATATATATAGCTTGGCTATCAACTTAAGTTAAAATTTTATACTAATAAACATCTATAATATTATAAAAAGTTTTCCGTTCATTTTAATAAAGTTTAGTATTACATATTTCAAATACATATTATGAGATATTATACTGCAGCATAAAACAATGAATAAGATGTAAATTTGGACGTATTCAAATTAGGCAGAAATAGTCAAATATGATACCTCCAATCTCTGGACATGCTCGACTAATAGAAATTATAACTTGTTCTTGTAACATTTGGGTAACTAATGTAGCTGTACATGGTATATTAATAACAAGTTACAGTGGAAAATATAACTCATTATTAATAAACCCCATAGTTATACCAATAAGTCCTTAAGCCATACATGAGATTTATAAATTCTATGACAACGTTTTCTTCTAAAAGTTCAGATTTTAATATCTGTCAGATTCTAGGAGAGGTTGACACGTGCAATGATTTTTTCCAAGAAATTGCTTACTGTTCTGTTGAATTGAGATCCCCAGATTTTGAGGACCAGTCACTACAGTAAAGACATCCTTTCCTTAAAAAAATGTTCCCAAACTCATTTCTGTGTGGTAACATATTATCATCTGTATAAGAAAAGCTAAGGTACCAAACAGTACCTTTAAAATGCATCATAAGTAGAGTGAAAACCTTAAAACTGTAAAGTTATTTAGAATTTATCTTAAAAATGTGTAATGGATATTTGTAAACATGATCCCAAAGCCATAAAAACGATAAATTTCTCTTTTATTTTGAAAAATGATTGAGGATTCCAGATTGACTTTAGATGAAGACTCGTCCAGAATAACTTCGTATATTGAATTTCATCATAAAAAAGAACACAACGCCATTCAGTGTTTGTGCCCAAGCTTGATGTGCTACTAGATGGGCTCTTTTATACGATATCATCAAAGAGATATATATCTTTATTTATCGATCGTGCACTATTTCTTCTGCTGTAATTATGTATTCAGTTTCCGGAGAAATTTCTATTCTAAGTACAACAGTAATATCCTGAGAAAGCTTCCTAGTTGTCCTCCGTATAAACCGTGGCGTTTTTAATTTCAAGTAATGATCCTGCGCAGAGGCTTAAGGTCTTGAAAGATCTTTAGTAAGCTTCTGAGCATCCTGAGGATGATACTCATCTGTCGGAACTGATGTCAATGTTTTGCATAGTACTTTTCGAACAACTTCAGACGATTGAGGAATAATCGCTTGTTACAGATGGTTCTCCATCTCAATGAATCTTTTAAATAAACGGTTCCCAATTTGAGGTGGGAACGACCCTAAGGATAGCAGAGGTCTCGCAAGGTGTATGTGAGTAGCTTAGAAGAATAAATAACAATACCTTAAGAGAAAATCGATGTTAATAATTTACGAATACTCTATGCTGGAGAACGTTCAGTTTTCTTTTGATTCCAAGGGATATGATGGAGAAAAAAAATTTCTGAATCACTGGTCTAAACAATAGAGAGAACACATTCAGACAAAAATCAATCAATTTTGGGAATTTTCAGATAAGAAACAAGAATTAGAAAAGTAAAAATCGAAAATGATGAAAGCTATCATTTCATTCACGCTTAATCGTTAAACTTAATCAAATATTTTTTTTAGAAAAAAAAAAATTGTATACTTCCCCCATTTTACAAAATATTAATGGTAAAAGTTAAGTTTATACTATTTTGGTAGTTATTCTAAATCATATAAAAATATGTTTATTTGGTTAATTTTGAACATTATTGTTAGATCTAGGTTTTAAATTTGAATAGCTAAAAGTTAAAAAAAAAAAATTCGATTAGATTTTTGAAAAGAGACGCAATAAAAAATATAGAAACTTCTGTAAAGATTCTCAAAAAAAAGGGGGGGAGAACTCATATTTTAGTATTTCAAATTGCTTGAAATATATATTTATATATACAGTACTAATTGCCTGACTTTACTCAAAATCTGAGCACGGAAATAATGTTATGAACTTATATAAAATTCATTAGTAATTCTATTGACTTTTCTATTGAAGCGTTTTTAATTTATTATGCCTGCGTTGAAATCATGATGAAATAAAATTATTTATTTCATAGATCAGTTTTTATAATTATATAGTTAATGGTATCTTTTTTTCTTGAAACAGATATCAAAAATATTACCTCATTTAATATAAAAATAATTATTGAGCTTCACAAAATAAAAAAAATTCGCTCACTATCTTTTACAATAGTAGCAGCACTTAACATATCTTAATATCTTATTATTTCATTAAAAATATATATAATTTATTTGTTCTAAAACTGTGGGGTATTTCAAAAAACTGTTTCTGAGTTCAAGAACTGGTTACTTTAAAATTATTTGACTAATATGGTAATCCCTATAGCAAAATTTATTGATAAAATACATCCTGTGAATGCTACGATATAATAGGACACATTTAGAAGAATTAAACGTGGACATTTGATTAAGCAGAAAATGTTTAAAATATCCCAAATAAATATCGGTTAGTTAAAAGGGGGGGGGCATCTCGAATATTTCGGCATTACTCATTCAATTTTAATAATGTCCGAAAACAATTGCGTGCTTTTAACAGATATTTGTACGTATTAGTCTCAAACCAAAACAACAATATTAGCAATGAATCTCATAAATATAGAGTTATGATTAAATAATGAAGATAATTTGTGAGCCTAGTATCTCCATCACTCGATTTCTACTTTTGCCTGTTGTTTCAAACTCCTCATGATGCAAACAAAATCATACCACCATGTCATTCGTCTTCAAAAAATCCAGCACAATTAAAGTGTGTTCGTACAAATTAGATTTGTACAGTCCCGTAGAAATCAGAATATAATACGATGAGACCAGATTTGATGTGTATTTGAGACAAGTGATGTAAATTTTACTGCTAAGAAGAAAGGTTACTGGTTTTATATAGCCATTAAACACTGCTAGTCTGTGCCTCCTGAGAGATTCAATATACTCCAGGCTATACCAATCACACAAAGGGGGAGAAAGCCATAATTTATTATTTGACATCTTGACTTAGGAGGCGATTATCCGGAATCTGAAATTACCCACAGGTATAGTAAGAATGATTAGCTAATTTATCGACAGCCTCACTAAAAACAAACACGTAACTTCCATATATAAATATCAAACTAATACTTTAGCTAGTTGATAACATTAATGCTGGTTTTATCACACATGCTTCTCCAGTTCTTAAGATGCTGGCTGCATAGCCTTACGACTATCAGTGAGAATCAAAACATCATGTTTGGAAACAATTCAATTAATTATGTACAGAGCAACCTCTATTCCAATTAATTCTGAACTAAAAACGGAGCAGAAATCATAATTCCTTTGTTTCAGCTGAGTTACGCCACTGGAGCGTCTAGTAACAATGTCATACTTATGGCACTTGCCTTATTTTTACTCCCACTTAAGTCTAAGCGATGACATTGAAAATTAGTTACATTTAATGCTCAGCGACCACCATTTTAATGAAGGGTAGTCTTTGTGAGAATCTATCTAGACTTGAGCGTCCCCGGCTAGGAAACTCGTTGCTTTAATCATTGGACTATTTTTAATTTTTTGATGGAAAGAGATCGAAGTAAAAACAAGAAATTTATCGCAAAAGAAGGCTATTTCGATGCAAAATAAATAATTCATGCACACACACATGCATATATATATATATATATATATATATATGTGTGTGTGTGTGTGTGTGAGACTATATGAAGCAAAGCAGAAATGGGTTGAAAGTGGGAAAAGGTTATATATCTTATTCCATCAACTGATAATCGGCTAATTACCGGAAAATAATACCCTTTTTTTAGGAAGCTTAGAGCATGGACCGATCAAGAGGCTAATTGCTGAGCAAGGACATGTAGGGGAAAAAGAAGACAGTCTTTCGTTGACTTGTCGTATTTCATTTAGAAAACTTGATTCGAAGAATCTGACACTTGTTGATTTATTATCAAAGAAACATGTTAAAATTACAGAAGGAACAAGTGTAAGTAATATACACCTTGAGATAGATTTTAAACTAAGACTATTATAAACATAAAGTCGTTATTTCTTTGAAACGCCTTCATGTAAATTCAGTGAATAGGATTTTGACTTGGAACTGTTTTTTAAGATCAGAAAATATTCTATATTAATATCATATTTTAATTCATAGCTTATAAGAAAACACCACATTTTGCTATACCAACAATTTCAAAAGAAAATGGCCGTATCAATAGATTTCTTGTAAGAAACATATGTTCCATATTTGTCACCAATACCAATAAATGACAAAAGGTTTTACATAATTTTGTCTTCAGTAATGATAAAAGAATACAAATCAAAATCAGGTTTTATTTTTTGCAAAAAAGCTTTCGAAAATTAATATTAATTTTTCTGACTTTGCTATTTTTTTGAAACATCGTATTAGATTGTGCATGAAAGCAAGTCAAAAGTTTAAATGATGCGCTAATGAAATTTTAGTTAAAACATTCAGAGGTAATGTAAACGCAAAAGCGACTTAGAACAGTGCGTATAATTTTCTTGCGATAAAATTGTTTAAATTATTAAATTAGCATATAATATAAAACAAAAATATTAAATTACAGGGTAAAAAACATTCTCCTTTTAACGACATAGGCAATTCAATAATATATAAATTTTGCAGTGACGTCATATACTTAAGGAAACTTTGTAAAAGTCAATGCAATATTCAAACCATTCGAGGAAAATGCAAAGAAAACTAGACACACTGACTGAACTATCAAGAGAAAATATGAAGAAAATAATGACGTTTCAACTATTCGAACCTCAGGGATTTTAGTAATTTTGAATTGAATACTTAAGTATGCTTCTTTGCCAAGTGAAATAAACATGATTAGGTTAATTACAGAAGATAAAGAAGTGTATTGAGGTATTAAAATTTTGATATAAAAGAGAGTGAGGAAATGAAAAGGGAAATAGAGGATAATGACAAGTTGATCAGTCTTTATCAATTTGAGATGAATCATCGTAAGATAAACGTTTATATTGAAAATAATTTTAAGAATGTGGCTTGATTAGAGTATGCAAGATCGAATCATGCTCTAATCAGTGTTTGTGAATTAGAGTGATTTGGTAGCTAAGACTTTGTGGCCCCGAATATAAACAGATTGAGTTGAGTTAAGAAAAGGTTAAGAGAGAGAGATCACACATATATATATACTTTTTGATAATAATCGTGCTGCCTTTTCTTAGTATCTCAATTAGCGTTTGAACTATGGTATTTAATGAATTAAGACTTTACGATGGCTGTGGAGTTAAATAGGAAGGACAGCCGTCACAAAATTTCGCTCTGAAGACTTTAGGTAGCTAAAAGAAGAGACGACAGAAGAATTCAACGAATAGCAGACTTGAAAAAATGCCCTTATGAAATATTTCAGAGTGCAGCAGGCCTTTACGTATCAAAGATACAAATCCCAGAAGAACAAAAGAATGTAAAACACTAGTTTATCAAAAAAACTGCAAAGAACGTAGTAACACCGCATCCACATCAAAAGATTGGAGTAGTCTGATATTCATATATATCCATTGCGAGAAAATAGTTATCTTGAATGACAAAGAAAGAAAGAGAACCTTAGCGGTCTTTTTTGATCTTTTTTAATTATTGGCATGATCTGCAGAAAGGGAACAGTCATTTTCAGCCTGCAGCAACACGATGGCGGGAAGTCATGGTTTGAGGATTCCATTTGCCTTTAATGGACAAGTATCCTTACAGCTCTGTGATCGTCAAACATCGCATCGCTAAATATGCACGTTAAAAGTGGTTAACTAATATTTGCTAGAGTATAAGCCGGTCCACAGCTCAATTTTAGTAGGCCCTCGGTCTCCATTCATGTGTCTGAAACAACGTGGTTTTCCTTCCCACAATATCTCGGTGTTATTAACCTGCAAGATCGTATCTAAATTCTACGGAGAACACGTTAGGAATACTTGTCCGTCAAGAGTATGGTAATTTTAGGCAATTCTCTAATATCATCAATTGAAGTCTACCATGGAAAAAAGCGCGCTATAATGTGACCAGGACAACACCGATTTTACTCTTTCTATAAAGAAGCGCTTTTGAAGCCATAGAAGATTAAGCAGAGTTACTTCGTACAAAACTATTATTTTCTTAAAATTTCTGATTAATCCTAAGCCTTTGGGACAATGTTAATTCGTTTTTTTTTTTTTTTTTTTTATAATTTGGTGTGTATGTAGTTAATTAAAATTTCTTACTGTTACAAACAAATAATGTGAATGAGTAAGGCATATTTAATTTGTAAAAAACATATCTCTGATTTTTAAACCTGTTACCAACTTTCTTAATAGTTTCTAAAGCTTTTGGTGCGTATTGTTCTATTCTTTTGTGAAAAGGTCAATCTCTATCTTCTGAGATTGTGTTTCTTATTTTGTCTCAATACCTTAATGCTAAATGGGTTTATAACTTTCCGCGTTCAATTGAAAAAATTGCGTGTTTTTTTAAAATGTTTCTAAATTTAAATAACATATAATAAATGTTTAAATATGTAACATCGTCACAAATAATATTGTGAAAATTAAGCAATTTTCTGCTTCATAACGTGTTACAAATTTGGAATAACATCTTAAAATTAGCCTTAACAAGCAATATTTGACAAAATGCATTATAATAGATTGTTTTCTAAGTCTTGATGCAGAACGATAAAACTGTATGTAATTATAATATGTTGGAGTTTTTTAATGTCTATAAATTTGTCTGAGTTTGGATCGGTTTTTTTTTTTAATATTAGGCAAAAAATAGTCTTAACAATTGGTGATTATATTTTATGTGTGTTTTGAAGTTCAAAATTGGTTTTTTAGTTCAATTTTTTTAACTTTTCAATTGTATTTTTTTTGATCCTGATTCATCAATAAATTATCTAAAATAACCTCAATAATTTTGTTACAAGATCAATTTATGATTCCATGATACTTTTCGTATATTGTTGAAGTTGTCTGTTTAATCAGCATCTTGAAACCCCAGTATTACGTAACC
>BMAW01083949.1:264938-332974 GCA_019974015.1 Nephila pilipes | reverse complement strand
AATTTGTTATAATGTTTTTCAAGTTTGGTCTTTATTCGAATAATTAATTTATAATTTTTATATGGGGAATTATTTTCTCCCATTTGATGGATATATGTATTTGGTAGATATTTTGTATCACTAGATTGGCCAATAACGCACGCACAATAATACACAATAACAATAATACGTCACCAATAATATCAATATCAAAGAATTGCTGTACGAGATCGAATCGTGATATCGTTGTTGCGAACTGCAAAAAAAAAAATGTTTATTGGAAGAAAAGCAGAGCAGTAAAGTTGACTAATTATACATGAATATTTCAATTTTAAAATATTCACATTTTTACAATTCTTAAACTCAGTTCTCGGATTTTCCACAATATAGCTTGTACTGGAAAAACACATTTTTACCCTTCCTTAAAAAAAAATCGCCAGGAATCTATGCAAATTTTAGTAATGAATGCTTTCTCGTAATTATCCATTAAGTGGTTTTAGTCTGATGAAAAATAAGTTGGATATCGATAAATGCTTTGCTTGAAATGAATTTTTAAGCAAATTAAACAAAAAAGTGCCGAAATATATTCGTACAGAAGGAAGACTGCCTTCAAATTACTATCAATTTCGAAGAATTACTATCAAACAAATAGACTCATATTTGTACTAGTTGATGATATCTATTACAACAAATTTTAAGCTCGTACTTATATTTTTTTAAGTGTAGCCACATCATACGTATTCAGCATTTAATCACTATTATTATCCAACATGAAATTAATATTTAAATTAATTCCCCCCAAACAATTTACAATTAAAGAAAATAAGAAACAAAACTAAAAAAGAACAAGACAAAATTTAACTTTTCGATGAATTTTACATTAATAAGCTTAAGCTTTGATTAAATATTTTTAAGTAAATTAAATTGTGCTTTCAGGTTGATTTAAAATCAAAAAGAGAAATATTATTTAAATGAAACTAAATAATCCTATTGTGGGATCAACTAAAATGAGTACTTTGCAGTTAAAATATTAAATATTTCTTCAAAAAGCTCCATCACTGTTCATCTGAAGTCATGCATGTGCACGAATAAAAACTAAAAAATTATAAGGAAAAAATTATTTTTTACTACTCCAAGAGAAAAGTTTTGAAGTGTCAACAATGATATTGAGAAAATTATATTTCTTCCAACAAAACATATTTTCTAGGAAATGTTTCCAAACTTTTTTTTGCATGCAACTAACAGAAAGATTGTGTAGAAATTTGTTATAAAAATTTTTGAAAAATAGTCACATGGCGATGTTCCAAGACTTTAAAACAATACTTTAGCATAACAAACAGACTCAGCTTTTGTTTTATTATTTTCTTGCAACAAAATTTTATATGACTTATGAATATTGAAAAAAAAATTACACGTAAGGAAATGTAGGCATTATAAAGATCGAAAATGCGTCAAATTCTCTTCGGAATCACATATAAATATAATATTGAAAATCGAATTTTACATGAATCTCTTCTAGTTTAAGATTTATGGCAGCTGAAAGCATGTGAAAATCTGTTTATGTTAATTCATCACATTTGAAATGAAAAAAGTACTGAGGTTATATCATAAACCTTATTTGAGAATTACACTCCATTTTTTCTAACTTATTTAACATAATTATTCCAACCTTACAGTTAAAATTATGTAACAGATTTTTAAACCAGAGTTGTTAGTAAGAATTCCCATCTCATTTTAGCCCCTTAACCTAAATGTTACTAAACACATTTGTTATCATTTGTAAAAATATCACATCAGCGTTGAATATCTGAAGTCAGATTTAATAGAATAATAGAGAAAACTTGGAGACAAAAAACAACAACTAAACTTGTGCAATCTGCACGGAATTTAAGTAAATGCCTAAATAAAGACATAAATGTGTGTCCTTTATTTAAAAATAAAACTAATATTATGTCTTATTCACGTTCCTTTTGAAGATAAATTTTGTATTGCTTTTATTGATTCCATTTGCATATCGTCAGTCTCATAGCATTATTTCTAAATTTTAGTTAAGAATATTTCCGATCAAGTATCCTACTTGTTGAAGTTAAGAGCATAATATAATTTTATTTATTTTGCACACTTAATTCTATTCCAAAAATTTAATGGGTAGTTATTTTAAGGAGCCTATTGCATGTAATAAATCGGTATTAATAGAAACGGAATTTGTTTAACATTTATGTTGAAAATTTCAACTGCCAGCTCCTTTACTATATAAAGTAATGCATTAGAAACATAATTTGTGATAGATCTAAATATTCGACAGTATTCTGTTGAAAGTGGCTGACAACGATGATCATATTATATGATTCGAAGTAAAATGATTCAGGCCAGATTCAAAACAAGAAGTATTTTAGTGTAATTGAATTACATTATAAAAATTTGCCAATGGCATTACTCCAAGATTTTCATGGAATTACGGAGGAAAAAAACTCTTATATCATCAACCAAACAGGATCAAATTTTCAAAGGAGCTCTGTAAATCTTAGGCTTTTTCGAAAAACAGATCCTATTTGTTCGATTGTATACGATCCTGCGATGTAATATATGGTTTAATTATATACATTTGAATAACGGTTCTCCCAGGAAATTCATTTATTTTATGCAAGTTCCTCTTTCATCTTTTTCTCTCTGTTTATATGAATAACCATTAAAATCATGACCATTTATATGAATAACCATTAAAGTGTTTGAACGAGTTTAATTTTTCAAAATGTTTCTACAGTTTTTAAAAGATAGAAAATGGTAAACATATTTCGTGTCTTGAAAAAAAGCTGCATTTCAAAGTATTGCTGCGTTTTCTCTCTAGCATCATGATATCAATAATCACAGTCATCTTGGAAAGCAAATTTTTAACCAATAAACAGGAATTAGTATTCTTCGCAAACTTAAAGTTTTTGTGGAAGTTGTGTTTGATAATTTTTCCCCAGATAAATCCCTATTTCCGTGTCAGCATCAGTTGCTGCCGATCAAGTACTAATAACGATGGCATTATAATTCTACTGAAAACATCTTTGTACTGGAAGTGTGCCAGATTTAAGAAGCTCTTACAGTGAAGTCATTGACTTTCTGTAATTAATCAATCGCTGTTCCAGGCAAAAACAAGCAGCTGTGTCAAGCGTAGGATTATCCTCTTACAAAAATCTCTTTTCAAGAGCGTTCTGAGCGAAAACCATTTATAGGACAAACTACATCTTAGTTCTTCTGAATTAGAAAGCCATATTACCACAACACGTTTTCCTTTGTATTCGTATTAACAACATGGAACAATTTGCGCGTCTGTGTGTTTTTAAATTTTAGCTAGTAAAAACCGTAAATAGTTATCTATGCTTTATCCCCCACAAATGTATTAAATAAGGAAACATTATTATAAACGTATGAAAAAATATTGGAATCATTATGTAATATTTTGACGATTATAAAATGCAAGAAAGATCACTCTTTGATAAGCATGTCAAACGCATGGCCGGGAACGAATATTTTTAACACCTAGTTATTTTTATGGTTTGTAATAAATGTTTAAATACAAATTTCCTGACTTAATTTTTACCATAAAGCATAGTTATCAACTACGAGTCACAAGGTGCGCCAATAACTAAATGGCAATTGAAGGCAAAACTCGATAGATGTGTTTGAATTTTACCCACGTCTGGTCGTCATATTTAAAGTACATTACAATTCATATATCAAATTAATTATTGTTTGGAATTATTTACTGACAAAAAGTAGTTTTTAATATTTATAAAAGAAATTAAGTTCCCAGTCACATTTAGAAATTCTGATATTCAATTTATGTATGTTTTGTCAATTTGCTAAAAGCATCTTCCTTGAGAAATAAAAAAAGGTAGTAATTGCTACGATACTACACCAATATAAAGGAGAAAATATTCATTTTATAAATATTCTCTTGCAATGTTTTATTATGTTCCTTTTTTAAATGAATCTACGTTTTTAAAGAACAAATAAATTACGCTTTTTTTCCATCTACATAAAATAAAATATTGAGTATTTGGTTCTTGTTAAAAAGACTTTTAAAATTCAATTCCTTTATTCTAAAAATACATACATTCTTTATGCGATATATTATTAAAAATGATGTTGTTGATATTATGGAGTCTCGTTTTTACTTCTTTTCTGTAAAAGATTTTCTACCCATAAAAACCGAAAAATGAAAAGGCGAATCATTCTTTCTCAATTACAATCGCATTATTTTTTTAGGCTTAAGCAATAATGAGAAAAACATCGATTTTTTGCTGGTTTAAATGGAATGGAAAGAATACTAAAATTACATGGAAATAAGGAGAAATAAACAGATTTCTTTTGTTTTCTCATTACTCTTAAGTCAGAGACATTTTTGTTTTCGAATATATAAATATCTGCCTAATTTGCTAGCATATTTTTTAAAATATTGTAATAATCAGCCATAGTTGTTTAAATTTTAGTAGAACATTTATAAGAAATTGTATATATATATATATATATATATATATATATATATATATATATATAACTTACGAATATTAAAAGTATGGCCTTTTAAAGGAATATTAATAAGATGTTCGTTTATAGAACGTGCAGCAAAGAAAAATAAAATAATTTTAAGATAAAGTTTCAACAGATTGTTTTAAAGGAATAAATTTGCAGTTTTATTTATTTAAAAAATTTACTACATAAATAGTTTTCGAACAAATCAAAATATAAAGAACAAGATGATTTTTACATCAGCATTTTATTTATTGTATAATGTTATTAATATTTTTTTAAATATCATATGTTTCTGAATATAAGCCGATCCATGTGCAAGTTCCTGTTTTTCTCGTCAAAAATCTGTAAAAATGCAAGCAAATCACTGTTATGTATACAATAACAATATGTTATTGTATTATAACAATATGTTATTGTGTACTATATGTAAACAATAATATAATATGTAGTAATTACGCTAGTCTTTTTTTTTTTTCTTGTGATCTTGGAAATTTTTTGTCTATAATATAAACTAAACAGAAAATCTTTCACGGTAAATTTCAAGCTACAGGTGCTCGCTTTACTGAAAATTCTAACAATAATATGATTTCTCGGCATTTCCCCCTAAATAAAAAACAAGTTCGAGAGTGCAGGAAAACCGTCTTGAATTAGCCGAGATTCCAAAATCAAAAACTTTAACAAGCGGTCGTCGACATATGTTTCGTGCCTTGAAGGAAAAACTCGCCACATGGATTCAAAAATCGCGAATGAATGATTTTTTAATACTTATATTTTTGCCGAGAGAGAGAGAGAGAGAGAGAGAGAGAGAAATATAACAGTTCGTTACACGAGTAATTTACCCGTACACCCCGAAATTTAGCTTACAAAAAGTTGCAAAATTTCTCAACTTATTCACGGAAATATACGGCATTGAATGCCAATTAAAAAGAAATTAATGTAAAAAATGGTTAAAATAACAAGTTTACCAAAAAGAAGAATCGGAAGAATCAGATATTGGGAAGATCCAACTTAAATTATTACTTTAAATAGTTTGTGTTCCTAGCTAAATCAATTTTTTTCATGAAGAAATAACTTTTTTTGTTATAATACTAATTTACCGAATAGCTGTTTTAATTAGTTTTTCTTATCTGCTCTTTAATAATACATATAATTATGTAATAATTAGACTCCCATGTTGACAGGATGCTTTTTCTTTGTCACAGTAGATGATTTCATAGCGATTAGATTTTGCTTCTATCTCTTCTTCAGTGTTTAATAATTGAATCAATTTGACTAGCCAAATCTGTGGGTTTTTTAACCCAAATTGTTAATTTTAGTAAATTAATAAAAACTAGTGCCTTTCCAAAGGTTTCGTTATTACGAAATTTAACCTTAGCGGAAAATTTGAATAATTAATAGAAGATGTAAAAGTAGTACCTGTAGTTAAGTAAATTTTTCAACGTTATACATTACATAATTTGGAGACTCTAGATGAATTTTTTGTGGATCGTTTTTATTCATCCAACATTAGCAAGCGATCATCATTTTTTTTGACTTCATTAATCTTCATTAACATATGTAGGCTCTACCAACAATTAACCTGATTTTACAACGTCATATATTAAGTACTTTAGAGATTCTAAATGAATTATTTCGTGGTATATTATTTCCTTCATCGTTTTTACTCTCCCAACATCAGTAAACTATTATCCATAACTGGCTTCTTTAACCTTCATCTACAGGTTAAATGTTGTAGATAATAAATAGATGTAAAAATAGATGTGGTTTACTATCAGGTACGCAATATTCACCCGAAAGCCGACAAGCAGTCTTCAGTAAAATGCGTAACAAACAAATTGCTACAGGAAAGGAAAATATAATTTGCTTAGGATATTGTATTTTTAAGATGTAACTCATAACAGGATATGAGTTGTATCAGAACATTTGTAATAATAAAAAAAATAGCGCTGAATAATCATACCTTGCAAATTTTTAGTGAAATTCTTGCTTTTTGCTGCAATTTTAGTTGATTCGACTTATCTTTTTCTCCCGCTCTTCTATTTGTTGCGTAGGAAAGTATTAAAATATTTAATGCGCATTTTGTGAAAAGTTATTTCCTTCACGCAATAGAAAAGTTTATTTATTTTAATATCTCTATTAAAATGTTTGGATCGAGGATGCTGACAAGATCTTGTCTCCATTATATTACATATATCAAGAAAAATATTCTGAAATCTAGAGCACAACATTTAATCACAATTTATTTAACAAAAATGCCACTATTCCTTTTATATTTACACTTCGAAGAGAGAGAAAAATGGCTATAAATATTAACGTATAGGTAAAACTTATCCTTTCTAATTAACTGATTTAAAACGATTTCTAATATAAAGTATGAAAAAACTTTTCGATATGTTGGTCAAAACTGATACTAATAAAACTTTAAAAAAGGCTATTTGGTAAGAATTGCTATCAATGGATATCAATCACATAAAAAAATATCGTGAAGTTACTTATTTCTACAATCAATGTAATTTAAAATATATGCGCGAACAGCTGCGGATATTTTTTTATGGATAAATAATTTTGAATAGTTCATAAACACAGCTTCAGAAAGCGAAATGGCCAGTTTGAGGAAAAAATACCTAAATGATGAAAAGTTGAAGTGCAGGCCTTACCAGTAAGAATCTAGTTGATTACACCAACAGGATCCTATCTGTCCTCAGCAAGACCCATGAGTTTCAGATATTTTGGGGCCCCTTTATCATTATATTGCACGGGAAACTCTCAAACATCGATGGCGCCGAGGTAAGACGCTCGTCTAAAAATCGAGAGCTCCCGGGCTCAAAACCCAGTGACGGCAACACCGACAGTTTTTATTTGAGTTTCATTAAATTGATCTCTGTTTTTTAATATAATTATTGAAACCTTTCTGAGTATTCTTTACGTTTCTAGAGCAGTGTTCAGTAAAATTCCATTGTGATATATAGTTAAAGAAGCGCATTCTCAGTCTGAGGGAGCTCTCAGCCAAATGTAGATACTCTCAGTTTGTTAATAAAGCATGTTATTCGAATACCTATTGTATCTTCAACTGAACCTATTCCAAAATCTAAGCGACAATATAGCCAACATTCTATTTGAAAAGAAAGGCGAAGTACTCCTAATATTAATCGCTTCCAGATTTTAACTTATCAATAGGCTTTGAATATATACATATATAAGAAAACTTTACATAGATATTTGTAACGTTAACTTTAGAGAAAAAAAAATTCATTACTATGTTTGAAAAATTCTGTTTATTAGAAAGAGTAATTGCATCTCATATTCACAGTAGTTGGATATATAAAAATTAGACAAAAAAGTACTCAAAAATATTTTACAAGATCTGATAGAACTGATCATGCTTTAATAGGACTTGAAACTCTGAATGCTTTCTCTTAAAGAAAAAAATGATCTAAGATTAACATATTTTGATTTCACTGCCTTAAAGACAGCAGAATATTTAAATATACAACTATTTCTTACTGAATTAAATCAAAATTTATATCAGATAAACAATCCCTGTATTTCATCTTTTATGCTTAAAGGCCAATTGAAGTTTTTTTTAACTATATATACTACAAGAAGAAAAATAGTTTTGTTAGAGTGTTTCTAAATTTAAAAATATGCTATTATCTGAAAAACATTTCCATTTTTGAATCCTATTCTTTAACACTAGATAAAATTAATTTTGATGATAATAATAACAATAACTGTAAGTTTTATTAAATCGAAGACATTCTAGGTTTTCGGTATCTTTTTATATTGGAAAATATAATTTTCAATCATGGCCCCAAAAAAGGAAAAAATAACACCGTCCTCATGAGTAAGTTTATCAATCGAGAGCAAGTTTATAATTTTCGTAATAAAACGTAAAACAACATACATCTGATGTAACATTACTCTTTCCTTTTATTTATTATGTCTAGTAAAAGAACAGCTACAATATCAGGATTGATTACCGGTGACTAAATACTTCTACAGCATTCGAACCACGCAATAAATCGCTTCCCCACGAATTATCTTGAAACGAAAATTACTCGCATCAGTTTCATTCGAAATAAAATGAACCTGAATTGATTCAAAAGATCGTAACTTTTCTTTTTTTTCCCTCTGGAGACGGCCGTTCCCATTAAAGTTGACAATGATATCTTTTATCTTCTCCGGGAATCACCTCCGGAGCTTTTGGTATACACACAAGAGATGATGGCTGTTTCTTAAGTCAATGCGCAAAGAGGGAATATCGATTGTGGAACTCATCGTCTTCGACTATTCAAGGAAGATATTGATTGCCCAGCTGCCAGCTGAAGAGATCGGTATGTGGTTCGTGATTTGTCTATCCCTCAATACTGCAGCAGAGGGGCTGGTTTGAACACGCTCATCTTAATAAAGGAGATACTCAGATCACGAAAAAAAGGGAGACTTGTTCGCTAAATGAGATTGGATTAATGTCTCTCAGACATTTATGACTCACTTTCTTCTTGGCGAAACAGATGCAAAATTTATCCTCCAATAAAAAGGAATAAAGCACTAGTTATGTTGCTAGAATAGAAATAAAATCAAACGTATAGGCGTACAAAAACATACGACTCAGATAAATACGTTATACGTCTGTAGAGTATATTGCGTTACCTTATTAATACAGCACCCCAGCTTAGCAGATGAACGTTTGTAAGTTCAAGACACGATTAACATCAAAGATTGCATGCAAAGATAAGTCTGATCCTGGAATGCATGTTTTTAAAAAGTTGAAACAAAGAGTGCAAAAAGAGAGTATAAAGAGATTGAATCATGTTTCTGAAGACTTAACCTCTGTAACTTTCTTGGCGATGCGAATGTCAAACTGCTTATCCATCATGATAGAGATTACAGTTATAAAGTAGAGACACTGAAATTAAATCAAACACATTCGCATGTATAAATATAGAAGAAATTATTTGAAGACGAATGATTCTAAAACATTTTCCTCTGGGTACTTCTGATTATAATTTTTTTCCAGTCGATTCCCCAAGACAAAATAAAAAGTGCTAAGCCACCCCTAAAATACAATTCGTAGTTTCATATTTTTTCTTCCTTTCTCCAAATATGAAAACTTATCACTGAGTTTAACACGATTCGAATCCAATGAGATTATCAATTGATACGTGGAGTTATTGTAGATTACTTAAATTCTTATTACTGGGATCGAAATTAATTCTAGAATCACCGTTTCAACTAGGACTGTTTGAATATTTTTAATTTTAATAATAGATCACCAATGAAATACGTGGATATATGTTTCGTGAATGATATAGCGTGTATTTTACATAATTCAAATCTTGCCGATTTTACGAACAGTGAAGTTCGTAGTAAGATTCTAACTAAATATTTTTCAACAAAAGTTACTATTTCAACAATCATTTCCATATAAAATAATTTCTAGACTTTCTTTAGAAAATTTTTATGCAAATATTATATTGTTATAAGTTGCTGTTATTTCTGAATAATTTTGCTTTGAAAATTCTCTTTCAAAACTCCACTGTCAAAAAAATAAATTTGCGTCAGTGCAGCTTAGCCCTTAGAGATCGCTCGCGTATCCTTAGGAGTATGCATATCACAGTCGGAGAACCAATGATTAAAGCATTCATGCCACGCACTCCATCTAAAAAACGCATGTTTAATTAACACCTCTTGTTTATTAGATAGTATATGTTAAAACAATTGCAATACTGGTAGCAACATTAACCAATTTTTCGCTTTTGCTGATATTAAATTGCAAGTATCTAATAAATATCTCATATAGTTTCTAATTAAACACTGTCTTTTTTTCACTGCATTTGGTTCGTCCAGAAGAAATGTTTCATGGCGGCAGTAAAGAGACACAAAACATAATTACCTAGAAACAGGTACATCACTTGTTCAGGTACCTTTCAACATAAAAATCACTGGAATTGAAGCACGTGTCATGTTGTGAGACCGTATGAGACAGCCGTCTGTATGTCGTCGTCACTGGATCAATGCTACCCGTCTTGAAATTTCTTAAAGTGCTGAAACATTATCAATGATGTTCCTATCGCTGGGCTTAATGTCCGGAGGTGAGGTTCTTCAACATCCACTGATTGCACAATTTTCATTCGTCGAAAAACCTCAACTAAACCCAACACATGAAAGCTACATTGACTATCTATTCCAGCATTTCAAAAAATTCTAAGTCGGGTAGTATTTATCCAGTGACGACGACATCATGCAGACGGCTGTCACATGCTAGTTCTCCTCTCAGACGGCGGATTTCTTCCTCACCGGTTTTCAGATATTGGTCTCGTGGCATGGCACGTGCTTCAAATCCAGTGATTCTTATGTTATGTTGAAACAAGTGCTGTACCTGTTTCTAGATAATTGTGCTTTGTGTATCTTTACAACATCCGGGAATCCTATTTTCTGAGCGAACCATATATTTAAAAACCTTTTAAAATTAAATTGTCTGAGTGATGGTGAGGGAGATTTAAACCATTATACCTTTGATTGCTGCTATATAATAACTTTTCATATTTTAAAATATAACCGAAATTATAAGCACTGATGAATGAAAATGCACAATTTAGAAATTCTTTTCACAGTCTTACAGAATCAATCAAAATACCATAGAAAACATCAGACAGTGCTCATTCAGCCAGCTGAGTCTTTGAATCGCTAGATTCGAGTTTTCAATGCTTTCAAAGCTAAATATTTAATTTAAATTAAAACCTCATTGCGGGAGGACTCTCCCGAGGACAAAACGAAGCTTTCTAAAACAAACATGCATTACTTAAAAACTAACACTGGTCAAATGAACAATATTTGCTTTATGTACTCCGAATATGAAAATGAAAAAAAAAATTATAGATATTTTATTTCGAAAATTACAGTATAAATAAATAAAGATGGAAAAATTGACGTACTCTTCCAAGTAACTTCTTTGTGTCTTCTTCATCACTTGACCGAGATTCAAAATTACGAGGTCCGTCGCCAATTGCCCTCGAGTTGCTTTTAGTGCAACGTTAATAAAAACAGAATAATCCAAGCAACTTCTCATCTACCTTATTTTTTATATTGAGGGAAATCTCGTCTGCACTGATTACTTTCAAAATCGATTTAAGGCAAATATTATTAATTATTAGTTTTAAAAAAATCTTATTTCTTTTCACAAATGTAAATAACTTCTGGTACATGTAACTACATCCAAACATGGAAATAATTTCGCCCATTAAATTTTTTAACATTTTTTTGGAACATTTGCGACTAAGACTGGTAAATATATACGAAATTTGGAAGCTCTTAATTATGCAGGACGTCTGGAATCTAGATCGGTATATAGTGAATGTAACAATTCGTTATTAATAATAATGCGTAACTGCAAAAATAATCACTATGTGTCGCACCCTGTCCGAGTTTGACATGCATATTCATACTTGTTGAAGGGTCGGGACTCCTCTCAGTTTTAAAACAACATGAGTAATAATAACAACAACAACATTATTATATAAGAATACCACAGTTTTGAAGATATTTATGACATATAAATATCAAAATTACTTGTGGGATTGATTATAATAACTTGATCGGTAAAGTCACAGTTTAAATGCCGGGGGCTTGAGATTTTGTGACAAAATTCACAGTTGTTTTTCTATCTATAAGGATACATAGGGAAGAATTAGGTATATTTATCGAAAAAAGAAAGGATGGAAAGGAGTAGAGGGGTGTCAAGTGAAGTTCAATTAATGTCTCTCAAGTATTTCAGGATTAATATTTTTGAAGCACTTCTGGAATAAAGTCCCTTTTCTTAGTAATGTGTGCTCAAAGTATATGATACAAGAAATAAAAAAAAAATGTCTCGCTTGTATTCCTAGATAAATCTCTTAGCCTTTGAATTACCTCGTAATTTGGACTAAAGTCTTTCAAGCACTTTGATCTTGGCCAATGTATATACGAAATTTATCCCATGCATAGAGAAATAAAACAACATGATATGGTAGAAGAATATGATTAAAAAATGTTTCTCAAGTATTTCTTGATTAATCTCTATACCTTGAGTTATTTTGCAAAGCTCTTTTGTCTTATGTCTTTCAAGCTCTTTGTTCTCGACTAATGCATATACGAAATTCATCCCGTGCATAGAGTGACAAAATTTAGATATGGTGCAAAAATGCGAGTAAGAAATGTTTCTGAATTATTTCTAGATGTGTGTACGAAATTTATCCTTTGCATAAAGAGTTAAAACGTGAAGTGTTGTACAAGAATAGAGGAAAAATACTCACATACGTATAAACAGGGTTTTACGCAGCCTGGTTGAACGAATTATAGTTTGAGATCGGGACTAGTCTATATACAATGAATAGTAGGAGTTTGAAAAGTCTGGAGTCATGTCGGAATAGCGGAATTCTATCACGCCTTTCCCCACAACTAACCTTAATATGATGATATTGTGTGTGTGTGAATTAAAAATCTCTCCCAATAAAGGAAACGTGATTTATGTGGATTAGAATAGAGTTATTGAAATGTAGTGAATAGGAGATGCGTTTATAAGCAGCGAAGAGTTCAATATTGTGGTTGGAGGCAGAGAAAGTGAGCGGAAGTTTTCAACAAAGACATCGAAATCGAGTCTGAGCTGAGTGAACAGATAAAGAGTCAAAAGTAATTAAGATCTGTAATGGATTAATGAGTCAAATCTTCATTTAAAATTCCACTAAAGACTTAGACCTGATGGGTTCAAATAAGTTAAATACTTCGTTTTAATTTTAAGCTTTAGATTCCGACTTGGGTAGGAATGAAATATATGAGTTTGATTATAAATATCTTATGTTTTGATTAATTTGAAATCCTAATAAATTGATGTTGAGTTTAGCGTAGTTTGAATTCATTAGTGACTGAGTTAATTAGAGACTCTTTAAATATTAACTAAGCATGGAAGGAGAAGGGAATAATACCGGGGCGTTACAGGGTTAAATGTTATTTTCGGTATTTGACATCAGATTAAAACCTCATCTGCAGTATTTCAGTATTCAAGACGATATTTTATCCGATAAAATAGTTCAACGGAAAGTTTATATATATAGAGAGATTTTTTACTCTAAATTGTTAGTTCGAGATTACAAACATGGTGAAATCCCAAAGGTATTCCTACATTTTGACACTTTGTGAAACAAAGTCTCAAGAAGATTCACTAATTTAATCTGAACTTTGCAAATAGTATTTTAATTAAATTGAAAAATGTGAAGAAATTGGCCTCGGAATAGCAGGATCTGGTGTCGAAAACAGTTCATTAATTAGATATTATTCTGATATTGATTCTGTACTTTCCTTAACAATTTGAAAAGCTCGATTCATCAAGGAAAATAACTGTTGCTGAATAAGCTACGTACCGTTACGGACAGTAAATCTGTGAACTACTTTCCTGGTTCCTTGAATTCGTGTCTTTCTTTAAACACAAAAACCTCTTGTATTTGAAGAAGGGATATTTTTTATTAAGATTTCATTTTGTTTATGAACTATTCAATAAATTAAGTTTGCTACTTTAAAGATGAATTCAAAAGATTTTGTACGAAGAACATCCTTCGATGAAATTTATGTTTACTCAAGATCTTTATTTTCTAAATTCAAAATTCTGCACATATTTTAACCACCGAGGTAATTATTCTATCTTTACTGTAGTTTAATATATTACAATGTTTTTTGAACAAAGGATAATTATTGTTCAAAAATATTATAATATAATAAATAAAAACGGAAATCCCATACGATTTTTGCTTTGAAAAAATTTCGTAGAATGTATCAATCCAACGCTCAATACTTAACGGGAATTGTAATACAAATGTATAACAAGTCGGCAATAAATTTACTTACAGTTTTTTATTATTTATCAAACTTTGCAATTTCCTGGTAATTTTACATAAATTAATTGAATTGGTGCATAATTAAAACGATTCACCGAAAGAAAATTATATTAATCGAGTAAAAGTAAATAAGAATAATTTTTTTTGCATTAATTTGTTAGCACTATAATTTCTAATATTTTTGTATACAATTGCAAGACTTTCAAAAGCAATTTTCAGACTAAACTCTTATGAAAAATAATTTTTGCCAAAATAGAAAATTTCCATAAAAAAGAGCAAAATTAGACATAGAGCGAATAGAGAACAACTTGTTAAATGTTTAACAACTTGTTTAAACTCGGTGGTTAAACAAAATAATAATTTAAAAAAAAAACTATTTGATCTGGATTATTTTAGATGCTTTCCGATTCATCCATGTTTTGTTCCTTCTGACTCAACACCATACAGTAAATAGTTCAATATAAACAACTATTGAATTAATTTGGTTGAAAAAGGGATATTATCATATTTCCTTCAATTATTTAGAACATTTCTTTAAAAAATTTACTTGAATGAATCATCTTTCATTCTACAACCTACAAAAAAAGAAAAAAAAAAGTAGAAAAGAAAAGAAAAGTTTAAAATATTTCGTTGAGAATCAGCAAAGTAATGAAAGAATTTTTTATTAATGGTGCATTAAAAGACTATTTAAAGCGACGTGGTTTCTAAGAGTCTATGCTTACTTTAACTATAAGCGTTGAGTGTTAAAAATTAATCACTTTAAAATTTTAATGTAAAACGGGGGGTGGGACTCTGATTTCAAGAAAAGTTAATAAATTTTTTCAATCTTGTGTAAAACATGTTTAATAACTTTGAAAAGGTAAACACAGTAAAGTGGGAAATAATTCCCCAGAAATAATCGTTTTCAAACGCTAAAGATATAAATTATAAATTTAGATTAAGTACCTGTACATATAGGATGGTGAAACGTGTTTTTCTATAATGAACGTGTAAGAATATTAGTTTTTTTTTTTTTTTTTAATTTTCTATCCAAGAAAACAGTGAAAAATAAAAGGTATTAAAATGAAAATAAAAGGTATTAAAATGTAAATAAAAAAGATCAATAACGATTTCTCATTTAAAAAATTAAATCTATGTTATAATACTTTTTTCTTACGATCGGTATTATTAAATATATAATGGAATTTTATCTTTTTACTCTCATTCTCAATTAAAGTGATGGGAATTGGGATTTTTTCCCCCCTATCTTCGGTGAAATTTTAAAAAACAGAATAAACAAAATAGAAGAAAATTTGTGTAAGTTATTAAATTTTTGTATCAATATATGAATTTTAAGAATAATTTATGTTTCGTTATAAAATTTCATTTTAAGAGTTATGAAAAAATTACATTTGATAACCTGAATAAATTTTTTATATTTACTACATTCCTTTGCTTAAGGCTCCCATCTACCCGCCATTTTGCTATCATCAGCTTAATGTTAATCGTATCGAATTTCGACATTAATTCTCCCATCTTTATTATTTGATCTATTTGAATGCAATAAAATGCATCTGAAAGAGGAAAAAATAACGAATGCTTTTGTAGATTTACTTTTTTCCTCCGATTTTTAAAAATATTTGAAAATATTCTTCAAAGACTGGAAAATTTTAAAAAAAAGAATAGTTAAAATAAGAATAATAATATTTTTAAAAATCTTAGGAAAAAAGTAATTCCACAGAAGTATTGATTATTTTTTGCTCTTTCGAATACACTTTATTGCATTCAAATTGATCAAATAATAAAGATGGGAAAATTAAAGTCAAAATTCCATACGATTAACATTACGTCTGAGAAATCAAAATGGCGTGTAGATGGGAGCCTTAAATAAATTCTAAGGCTGCGATTTTGTGTGTGTGTAAGTGCATTTGCAGTTTTCGGTGCAAACTGTGGCAAGTATTTTATATTGACGCAATTGTTAAGAATATTTCTTCAACTGTGTACCAATAAATACATTTTTGAAGCAAGCAAGCCTAAATTTCCTCAGATAGTTTAAATAATAAAAGATAGTGGTTAAACGATTTTCAAAATTGTCCGAGACATTGTTTTAACATTCCGATAGTGAAACAAGTATTAACGCGTTTATTGAAATCACTACTTTCTTATGAAATCAACTTACATTAGAGTAATATAATTAATCGTACTCTTTAAAAGTAAATGAATGAAGCATTCGATTTTAAGCGTGTATGTATGTGATCAATAGGTTTTTGTTCTTAATTATTCTTTCAATCATCCACTTATTTCGTAAATATTTTCAAGCCTATCTCATCAATAACTATTGAGATGGAATAAATCAAACAATTAAAGAATTTTATGTATCAAAAAGGAACGCAACAACTAGGAGCCCCTCATAAAGTTTAGTTTCCAGAGTTCCAAATTGTTAGAACTACCATTCACATGATCTAGGTCAAAAGCAACGAAATCTCCAACAATCTCATTTAATCAGAGCTAATGCTTATTGATATGCGCATAGCTGTTTACCAACGTTGCATAACACAAAAATTCGCTCTTTTTCCTGAATTGATTGAGGAAACTTTTGAAGATTAAGGGAAGATTCATGAGATCAGAACACAAATGATTTAGCTACAGAAATGAGCTGAACTAGTTTTAAAAGTATTTATCGTGAAGGAATCTTGCTTTCGGATACACGTAAAAATACAATAGTACCCAAACGGACGATATATGCATCTGATGAAATAAGTTTAAATTTGCTTTCATTACTGAAACGTACTTCACTTCATTTTTTTTTTTTTTTCCCGTTTTAAACGAGTCAGCATACTTTATATAGATATCCGTGGGTTTTCGTTTCTTTTTCCTGAGAGGACGATCAAGTAATCCAGTATCCCGTAAACGACGTTTTACTAGAGAAATCTTTATGCTTTAATTATTATTTCTTCATTAATTTCAGTCGATATTTGAATTGCAGTTTTACGAGAGTCTGTAACAATAGCTTTTTCATTTATCAGTTTATCAATTCGATTTGAAGTTTATCAGGTCAATCACATCTGGTTTGTAGAAACATTACCTGTTGCTTGAAATTACGATTCCGAACAAATACTATTTGAAGTGGTTATCTAAACTTTGGAGTAACGTCATTTTGAGAGACTCAATTTTTCGCATAAATTATAATACGAATTCAAATACCAACGAGATATTCCTTACGATTGCAGATCGTCATTTTGATATTAAATAATATTAATAGAAATGTATTTATAAAAAGAACAAAACTCACTTTCCCAAGTAATAACCAATCTAGAAATATTCGAAATAAATCATAAAGATATAAAATTCAAGGACTTTTCGTAGCAAATCCAAAAAGTAGATTTGTAAGTGGTAAAATTATGCAAAACCACTTGAGCTGCAAACAATATTTGCATTGTTAAACGACTTTTGAGAAATGAATTTTTAAGAATTACAGTAAATATATATATATATATATATATATATATATATATATATATCAATTTCTACTTGTCCCAAACTTCAACATAATATCCTTCTTTAATTGAGTCAGTATTCAAACACAGAGTTAAATCATAAATATCAAGCATTATTCTTCAGGTATTCTCAATTAGAGAACTAAGAGTCTTATAGAGATAAGTGGAAGACGTGAGGCTGTCCGTGAGTTTAGATGAGGAAAACTCAACTCATTATCTATTTTTAGTAACAATTAATTAGCTAACCTTTCCTCTCTTTTTTAAATATATGCAATAAATTATAGCTGTATTAGTGTAAGAAAGAAAAATGTCATATTACAGTTTAAAGCTGTTCTTGTCGATAAATAACGGCGTTCTTCATACGAACACTTTGGATAGTAAAATTTAAAATTTCTTACGAATAAATTTATTATTATTTGAATAAACGCATTAAAGATATTCATGGATTTTAAATTACCGACAACTGCGGCCATGGAACAAAAATTATTATGAGCCTAAATATAAGTTTACAAACCTCAAACATATTTATTCTAAATAACCAATATATAAGTAAATTATCAGTAATTTATATTTGTCCTTTCGGGGAGAGCGCTTTCATTTATTACATAGTGAGCCGGTAGTTCATTCCAGGACTATGATTTTCCAATACAGATATATATACATAAAGTAACCTACACGTAATATTATTTAAAAGTCGTTTTAGAACATCTTCAGGTAATTGTTCCACTAATTTTATACATTAGTTATTTTTCAGTCCTCAATATGCCTCTCTTGCTCTGTTATAAGAACTAAAAATTTTATAAGTTGTAACTTTTTTACATATAAAAGGAATCGAAACAATATACGACGCCTTAATGAAAAGTAATGTTCCACATGGCCGTAACTTTTGTTTGTTACCCAATTTTCAAAAAATTCTTTTGCTGAATCTAAAGGCTAAGTGCAGCGTCTATGTAATACGTTTTTTTTTTTTTTTTTTTTTTTTTTTTTTTTTGCTATCCTTAGGTGTCCATTGAGTTTTGTTATCCACTGCGAGCTGAAGATTGCGACTCAAATGGAGATGCGATTGGAATAGCCAAGTCTCACTGCATGCAACCTTGCGACTTTCATCTCTTCGAAAAGATGAATGAGTCCCTATAGAATACTACTTTTCTTCTGACAATGGGGTGAAAAACATCTTCCATTAAAACTTGATGTCGACAAAAACAACCGGAATTCTTATCCGACGGGTTTGTCCAACTAATGGTGCAAGTTTGAAGAAAGAAATGGGGATTTTTGTAGAAGTTTATTAATACAGATCTTTCAGCACAAAAATTCTCTCTCTCTCTCTTTTTTTAAATTTGAGAAACAATTTGTAAATTTCCACAACAACATTTATTTGTTTCATCTATGTATTCTGAATAATTATTTTCACTACGGAAATCTTTTAACTGTTACGAATGTATGAAAAGAAAGAGTTGGGGAGAGGAATTTTAAAAATATTCTGCGCAAAATCAACGAAGCCTTGGTTACAAGTTTAACACCAGTGACAAAAGGCTTGAGGTGTTACATCGTCTAAATGGAAATTGCAATAAAATAACTTTAATAGCATTTCTACCGTTCACAAATGAGTCGTTTTTATCTTCAATAAATATGATTCGTACTCGATTTGTTCGATACAGATATGATATTCAGTTATGTTTTACTTCATGCCATTTTTTTTTTCTGAACCTATTTATTCGACTTAACGAAGAGGTTTACTCGTAACTTTTAGGTACAATAAGAACTGTCAAAATCGGATAACAAGTAAATAGTTATGGACATTACTTTTAATCAAGGTTCGAATACCTCCACAATAAATAACAGCGGTACTTTGATGCTTTGTAAATTTGTAACAACTTTTTATGCAAATTGGGATAACCAAGAAGTTGAAGAAGAAAGATGAAGGGTGGATGGCAACAAAAAGTTTTAAAAATAAGCGATTTTCCATCTTTATCGGTTATTTTTGGGTTTGATAATGTTTTGAGCAATTGAATTGCGTTTATGAGTATCCCTGGGATAGATACAGGATCCTATATCAAAAGATCAAGAAATTCGTTAAAAATATTATGCCCAAATATTACTTTTAAATAGTTGGACTGTCTAATGTCTTAGAAGGATTTGGAATATTCTCCTCAAGCATTGGAAAAAAAAAAGCAATTTCATACACAAATTTAAATTTAAAAATTTTAAAAAATGTAAATCCTAATGCGGTTTCAATATATCAGGATTTTTGATCTAGTGATTCGAAGACTTATGAATTTAAAAAAGTTTGATAAAACTTTATTTTCAAATTTTAATACTTTATTTTCCGAAACATACGTTGGTAATTTTGCATTTAATGAAGGTACAATCTGCTTACTTCTAAAACGGAAGTTTAATTTAGATATCTTATTTGACCATTGAATCGACCTGAAATCAAATGTCGTTTTCTAAAGTGGTTGAGAAAATTTTATTAGAGATGAATTAGGTACAAGTTAAGTTTATATATATATATATATATATATATATATATATATATATATATATATCCTGAGTTTAAATATTCAAGTTGCGACTTTCTCCCTACATCATCTAACTTCAGAGATATCTTTAAGTCAAATTAAATAGTCGATAAGTTCAAAACTCAATTTAATTTAGTTTACCATAATAAAGTCTTAGCTTACCAAATTACTCATACTAATTCAAGCACCTCTTGATTATAACAGAATCGACTCCTACTATTCAGATTAGATTTCGTTTCCTTTCAATGTAAGCGATTAATTACGATGAATCACTCCAATGTAAAACATCTACCAGTTTTTCGTTAGCCACTCTCCCCTTTGTTTTCTTTCAGTTCCATTTCGCTTATATACCACTCTCTCTAATTCAATTCACCACGCTTCTTATCTTCATCTAATTTACCTAATCACATTTCATGAGGTTGGCAAGGTATTATTATTTTATGCAATAATTCAAATTACAAAGAAGTCCCCAAGGTTAGTGAAGAGAGAACTGGAATAGTCCAACGTCATAAGTTTAATTTCAATTAGATCCCAGGATTATTTGATATAGTGCTTAATAACTTGATAACTTCTATAGATTTGCTGAAGTGAAATTCTTGAGTAAAAGGACACTGAAATACGTAATGATCAGCGTCTCCAATAGTACTACAAGGGCATTTATAATTACTTTTTATTTTCATTTTAAGCCTATGTATATATGATAGAAAAGAGCCATAATTAGATTTTAAGAAAATAATGACGAATGGGGGATAGGGGTTAATTTCCAAGTTATGGATACGCAATCCGTAAGTTGGAATTAAAATTTATCCAATAGCTCTCCCAATCCCTAAATAATTTTACATTTAAAGTCTTAATTAACCAGGAGTAAGGAGCAGGTATATTCAACTCTTCACCACAAGAAGCAGCCATCTTCGCAAAGTGGTCCCCAACCTCATTATTTTCGATGCTATGGAGGGCCCAGAAAATATTGATATAAATTATCTGTATTGAGAAAGTTTGATTTTAATATTATTGAGGTAATTGCATTTATTGTTGATGCTGTGCAGAAAAAAAACAATAACTGTCAATGAAAATGTGAATTCTTTTATGCTGGTTACAGACCACACAGATAGAGAAGCTATAATGGCAGCAATCTCCATCTGAAAGACAGAATTAAAAGTTTTAACACACATATACATTTTGTATTGTGCGAAAGAAGATGATCATAGCGTATCAAATTTCGACCCCGATCTTTGATAAGTCCACGTACACTTACCACTCGGAAGGGCCCTAAACGAGATTAAAATAAATAGTTCTATTACGTAGATTAATGGATTTAGGAGGGACATAATAATCAAACGGCTCCTTCTATTATTGATTATTATGTCCCTGTTTATAAGGTTCCAGATTCCAAGAATAGGGAAATGAAAGCCATTCTATACAACTTGGATTAGTAAAGGATGTCGATACAATAAAGACCCGTTTATCGCTTCTCTGATTCGATATAACGCAGACATTTTGTTTTTCCAGATTGATTGTTCTGATTGTCAATAGAATCGATACGGCGGGACTATAAGATTAATACGAGCTAGATGTTGAGGAGTTACTGCAAGTTTCTGGTGAGAGCCTTAACAAATGCAACCTTCAAGTATTCAAATAGGACTTGGGGATAGCGATTCTGGAAACGAAGAACCCGGATCACTACAGATTTCCTCGAATAGCAACCATAACCAAAATATTTGATTTAACTGTAGCGAATGATCCAGATTGATAAAGGTGTGCAAAGTAAGCGTTTTGGAATCAATCTCCTGTTACCACCATTTGCTTAACAAGAGGTGAAAAACACTATAAAGGACATTATATGACTTCATCGTAAGAGTGATCAGAAATTACAGAAGAGCTAGAACCTTCATTTCATACAATTATCTTTATATTTCTGTTTCCGTGCTGTGCAATACATGGTATACTTGTGACGTTGGATTATTCACGATTTTCTCCTTATTAATCTCTGGAAATTTTTGGTAATTTAAATGGCATGCAATTACAACTCCTTGCCAACCAAATAAAACGTAGTTAGGTAAATTAGATGAAGCTAAGAAGTGTAGTGAATTGAATTAGAGACAGTGATGTACAAGTAAGATTGAGCAGAAAGGAAAGGGAAGGGCAGATAGAGGATAACCACAAGTTGATAGATGTGCAGCTTGAAATGAAGAATCTTTTGCAATGGAACTCAATATGCGATATACGAGAGGTGTAAGAATCGGAACGAGTGATTTGATAAGCTAAGAGTTTATTATTAGAATATGAATAAAGAATAAATGAATTAAGGGGGATTCAAGAAAAGAGATCTTTGATATTCTAAATAAAGTGTGTTGTCCTTCTCTAGCGTATCTTCAATTAAAGTCTTGGACTTATTGACTATTTAAGTAGACTTAAAGAGGGCTGTAGAATTAAATAATGAAGGAAGGTCATCGCATGTTGTACAAACTAATAAAAAATTACTTAGCATTAAATTTAAATGTATATATTTTTAGTCACGTGCTCTCTTTTCTTTATTTAATACACTTAAAAATGACATCGGTTAACTAAGTTTTATTTCACTCTGTGTTGTCTAAGAACGCACCTGAAGCGCTAAACAAGGTCTTTCTGTATTTTAATACCACATAAATTCATTTATATCACTAAAGGAATTGATTTACACTATTCGATTTTTAAATGTGTAGAAAAACTTCACTTTTTGAAACGGATAGCAATGTGACGAGGATATTCGGGTTTTTTTTCCCTCCCTAATTACGGGGACTTTTTGTAATCTGAATTGCACACAATTATAATTCCTTGCCAACCACGTGAGACCAGCTTGCTCACTCAGTTTGATTAGGTAAATTTGATGGAGACAAGAAGTGTAGTAAGTTGAATTGGCTATAGGGATATATACGCGAAACAGAATTGAAAGGAAAGAGAAGGAAGACAGATGATAACGACAAGCTGATAGATATTTGTAATTTGGATTGAATCATCGTAATTAATCGTTGGTATTAAAGCGACTCCTAGTTAGAGTAATAAGAGTTGAATTCGTTATAAAACAGAAGTGTGGGAATCGGAACGAGTGATTTGATAAGCTAAGATTTCGATATTTGAACGTAAACATGGGTTAACTAGGTTAAGAGGAATTCGAAACAGAGCGATCGCGTATATTCTTTGAAAAATAACAAAGTGTGTTGTCTTTTCTTACGTATTTTCAGTTGGATATGTGATCTTATTGACTATTGAATTAAGCTCTAAGATGGCTATAGAGCTAAATAATGAAGGAAATAACACGTACGTCACGACAAGGAAGGAATAACCAACTATAAAGATGAACTGAAAAAGATTTTGAATCCGTTTAATTATTCAAAATACTTACGAAACAGATTTTTATGAAAGGAAATCGTAATCAAGAGTGGGTATTCAAGTGCCTTAAAGCCACATTAAATATCTAATGTATAGAGAGTTTCTGGAAGAATTCCTGTATATATATATACCTTTTCATCAAGGTAATTTATTCGTTTCTTGGACTTCAGCCAAATATTGTCATTCATATTTAAAACTGTAGTAACAAAACTCACACGTTATGTACTTTAAAGATTTATTTAAATAGTACTCGCTGAATAATATCAATCATTCTAATAGGATTAAAATAAATGCTAACTTTACAGATTAACTGGTACTATTGCCTAAAAGGTAGATTAAATTTAGTAATGCATAATAGAAATATTTTGAAAAAGAAAGTACATTACTTAGTATAAATTGCTTGATTGCGAAGTTATAAGGTTGCAATATGATTTACATTATGTAGCTTTTATTACTTTTTTTTATATTCCTACACAAAAGGTCTTCATTTTTTATCTGAATGAACTAAATCTGCTACTTGATGAAAGTTTCCAGAATTGGACAACTGCAATAAAATAGTGTTCCAACGCAGTAATAGCAAACCTCTTTTAAGTCTACCGGTCATTTTGATTTCGTGGGCGTAATGTTAATCCTATGGATTTTCTGTACCTTGTCCTCAAACCTAAACTATTTCAATGCAGTAAAGTGGATTCGAAAGAGCTAACCATTGTGAAGGTTTCTATGGAATTACATTTTCATTCCAATTTTTGAAAATATTACAAAAAAAATTTCAAAGACCTAAAACCACATAAGCGAATAATTTAAATATGTATAAAAGTATTTTTAAAAAACAGAAAAAATGTAATTCCACAGAAACTTTCATTGTCTTTTTTTTTTCTCTTTCGGGTGTACCTTTTAGCATCCAAATGGATAAAATACTAAAGATTTGAGGACAGTAATGTGAATTCCGCAGGATTAACATTATGTTTAAGATATCAAAATGGCCGATTGACGGTAGCCTTAAAATTGTTTTATATAGAACGAAAAATTATTTTTCTGTGCACTGAATCTCTTACCCCTTAAATAATTAAAAAAAATAATTAAACATACAGTTATTAAAAAGTAATTTTTTCTATAATAATGATAACAATATAAAACGATAACAACGAAAAATAACTTTTGGTTAACCCATTTGGTATTCACGTGGGCTTCTCTAGCAGAAATGAATATTTCTCCGTTGCCAGAGCAACGGGAATAAGTTCATTATGAGTAAAAGGATACTTTAGATAATCCTTTTATGCTGGCGCTCTCACCACGAAGGCAAATTAACGAAGCACTTTTTTGCAGTGATCGATACTTTACCATGAAATTACGAGAGATGTGCCATTTGAAATATGTATTAAAAATCCAAGGCAAATTTGTTATATTAAGAACTGTGAACGCAATTCTGCGAATATCTTAGATTCAGTTTCTTTCATTGAAATACAGCCTCGATAAACAAATTATTCTTCTTGTAAATAATAATGCCTTTTACCCGACCTCATTTTTATAGACCGATTATCTATCTTCACATTTACTGTATTTTTAACTAAAGCTAAAAAGAACATCTTTAATTTGAAGAATGATTAATGTAAGTCGTAGATGACCTCAAAATCTGTGCTCAATATGGATCAGAGAGTGAAAAATGAATTTTCAGCTGTGTGAAGTGCAGTCCTCCATGTCTGAACATGATCTACTAACTTCTAGAATCGATTGTCTAAAATCTAAAAAAAGAGGTTCATCCGTCTGAGTCCAACAAATTGCAAACTCTCGCATAGATTTTATAGGATTTTTACTTAATGCAAACAATATTTCAATTTGGCAAAATATTATGTTACTCTATTGATGCGTAATGTGATTAGTTAAAGTGATTTTTTTTGAAGATACGATTTGATTCTTAATTTTTTGAATTGTATTAACGATTTCTAAATGTAGGAATGGATGATCTTGCCATCATTTGAAAATGCTTCCTTATTCCGAGCGAATTCATGACTTAAAAACTTCTAACTAGATTTGAGTTATGTTATCGATTGATGTCGATTATAATGATTTCCTTATCGTTAATATCATATTAAAATTTTGGAATTAAATTTTCCACATCAGGATTCATAAATGTAAGACTGGAGACTGGGTGACACATACTTTGGAACTTAAATATTCTTCAGGTTCATTTTACTAAGCCTTATAGTAAAAAAAAAAATACCCATAAGGTATCTAAGAAACCATTGGACTTTATATAACCATACAATATTAAAACAAAACCTGCAAACGTAGACTGAATTAAAAATGAAAACAAAAGCGCAAAATATGTCTTAATTTTGTCGCTATTGCGTCAGATGTTTTCGAATATAAAATGAATAAATATAAGCAAGTAAAATATGAATTTCCTGAAAGATATTGATGACTTATGAAAGGAAAATACCTCTTCGGTGTAATTTTTCAGTTTAATAAGAAGTCTTTCATTTTGATTCTATGTGATTTTAACATCATGGGCATTACAGATATTGTTTAGCTACTCATGAGCTCTTATTCAAGATTCCCAGGGAATACATATTTGTAGGGCAAATGTTTACCAATTTACTTTTTTATGAAACTATCATCATTTTTTGAGTGTTCAAGAATTTTTCGGTTATAATGAGCAATTTTTACTTCGAAAACATATTTAGATCATAATCATTTGAGTTAATTGCAAGCAACCATCTGCTTTCAAAAATCTCTCTAGGATACTTAAATTTCTTGCAATGCTGGGTGAAATCGATGCTCCAGTGTTGAGCTATTGTTATTAATTTGTAAGTATAATTTCAAGTTCCTTTTGAACTATTGCAAGCGGGGAGGGGGGCTTGTAAGCAAAATACGGAGGAAAAGGAATAATTATTTCCTTTCTAAGAATACGACAGTGTGTATTATTTATCGTAAAGTTTTAATTACTATATTAAAAAATAACCGATGTATCCGGATAAAATTTATTTCTCGTATTAATTTATCCTTTTGTATGCAATGTTGTAAATGTCACCTTTTAATGTTAATTTGTTTAGTTTCAAGAAGCTGTAGATTCAAATAACTCTCAGTATCGTAAAGTTCTAACTTCAATTCCGGGGTACCGTATAAAGTCTAAAATATTACTAAAAATCAATCGGGATAGAAACTTTTTCTTACTATTCTTGAGCTTTCACACTTTATAGTCAACATCCAGTAATAGATTTCTCCCAGCGTTTCTTGACCTTTCGAAAGCCATCACTGCAGAACTCAGGAGATAGAACTCTTTTATCTCTTCTTACTGCGGAATGCAGCAATCTGCGTTTTCCTGAAACAAACGTTTGCGAAACCAAACAAATCAAGATTATTAGCTGTAATTTACAACATTATATACATAAGGATCAATTAACATGTGTACAATATTTTATTCAAACATATCAGTCATTTTTAGCAATAATTAAAACTTTAAACTTTACCATACCCATCGTAAACATATAAAGTTTAAGAAATTTGTTTTTGAATACTTTTCATGGTTACAAATCAATATATTTAATAACATAACACATAACATAAGTTTGGTGGGTTCTGAGATATTCGAAAACAATTGTTATATTTTTAAGGTCTTTGGAAATAAAAATGTACTTTTAAATACATAACTTTGCGGGGTTTTTCTTTAACATAAATTGTTCTTTTTCTCTTACATAATTCAATATTGAGTGCAATTCTTTTTTTCTAAATAAAATTTAATGTTGACAAAGATGTTATATAAAAATCTTAAATAAAAATTTTACCATTAAATAGATATACAAATATATTGAACGTGAAATAATTATCAATTAAATGTAAAATTATCTTTATTACGAACATTATCGGGTTTCAGGTTAAACTTTATTTATTAGAAAAACAATTAAGCCTAGTTAACATCTTTTTTTTTTTTAATTTGACCCTAAATCTGGTATTGATAGAAATGAATGGATGCAAATAAACCGTGAATATTTTTTAAAAAAATATTTTGTAACTAACCTATTGTTTGTA
This sequence comes from Nephila pilipes, assembly GCA_019974015.1. NCBI lineage: Eukaryota > Metazoa > Arthropoda > Arachnida > Araneae > Nephilidae > Nephila > Nephila pilipes. The sequence continues at coordinate 305,212 of BMAW01083949.1, read as the reverse complement.
TGTCTTAAAATTGTTGAAATATAAAACAATCATACAATAAGTATTAATTGTGGAAACAGTGTGGATTTCAAATTTGATGTATTGTCATATGAAAATATTAACTAAATCAGAACAGAAAGACCTCTAAGGTGTTTTTCTTTTCCTTTGTTTAAACATGTACTCATATAACAAAGAACTGGAGAGAAAAAAAAGCTATCGGATCTGTCATTTCGTTTCAAAGGATAAAATTTTTCGAAGGAAGCCGGGTCATTTGTGAAACGATGCAACATTTTTGGCTTAAAAAAACTGCAGCAGGAAAAAAAAAGCTTTTATGGGCTAAAGGAGAAACTCACCGAGGGGAAAAAAAGAGACAAGAAACGTTTGATGTGTCGCTCATAAGAACACAAAATGACAAGATATCACGTGAACAAACAAAAGACCGGGGATAAAATTTCATTAAAAATATTAAAGATTTTGAAATTTGAGTATTTGGAAGGATTCTGAAATAAACGGGAAAAGTATACAAAAGTTTTTTTTTAAAAAAATAAATATTGTTGGCTTATATATTACTTTTGAATACAGGAATATTTAACTTCTTTGTGTATTTTAAATTCCATAGGCTTAATGACTGATGTGAGAAACGCAGCTTATGAAGAAATCGTTGAATTCAAAGAAGATAAAAAGAAAGATTTTGCAATTGGAGAAATGCATCGCCCACAATACGAATCCTTGCAATTGAAATAACTGCATTTTCGATCTCCTGATTAACTTCTAGACAAAAGGCAGCTTTCTTTCCTTATCTTGGCTGTCAAATCCCTGGCTAGATTGCGCAAGGGGAAAAAAAGAAGAAAACTCTGCCGAAACTGATATGAAAGCCTTTCGTATAAGGTACGAGAACCTGCTGAGTTTGAAAAAGAAATTTCCTCCTCTACATCTACTTTATCGATCTTCGCAAAATGGCGCGGAAGTTCTTGATGGAATTTCTTTTGGTTGATGTTCCATTGGCTCGTACCCTATCTTTTAGCTTAAGCCGTTCAAATTTCAAACTCGCTAGTTTATTCTGGTGAATCGTTAAGGGAGTTCTAAAATGGCGGAGTCGAATTTTATTGCTGCGCCGTTTTCGTGAATTCTTGGAATAGTTACTTCTATCTAAGCAATTCAGAGATAGTGAATAACTTGCGCAAAGGCAGTGAAATCGAAGTTTTCAGGTTGTATTATAGCACAAATTTGCATAAATATGCATAAGTTATTTCGAGATCTTTAATGCTAACTTAATTAAGTTCAAAAAGTAACTGAAGTATTTCGGAGATATTTCAATTTCAGAATTTCGTTCTGAGGAATTTCTTTAAAATATACAATGTCTTTTGATTAATTGAAAAATAGGCTGTGTTTCGCATCTGATTCAGTAAAGAAGTTTATGTTGAAAACTTTGATGAATTCATCATGTACTGGTGGTCTATTTTTTAATACATTAAATGCTCTTGCGTTTATGAACAAAAATAAGAAATAATTTTATTTAAATTATTTTTAATTTAATGAAAAAGCTTAGATAATTGTCAATTCAACACGAATTCCATGGTGCCCTTTTCGCGCAATACATTTATTCTAACAGGTATAGACTGATGTTAATGTCTGAATATATATGTTCGGCAATTTTTAAATCGAATTTATTCCATCATAGATTATAATACAGAAAAGTGGAGGTTCTGCAGTAAAATCGAGGTTAATCTCACAGTCCTTACATGGCGCAGTGGGGAAGTCTGCTGAGTTAGCTCAGCTTGGACATTATATTTCCCGGTTGTAATTTGAAATTTCATTTTCAAGATGTAATACCAATAACTTGTTAAGCTGCTTCGAATGGGTCGATCATTGAATTAAACTGAAACTGTTTTCCAAAAGCGATTATTTTACTATCTTTCAAAAAAGCCAAAAAGACTTTTATTGGAACTAGTTTTTTTTTTTTTTTTTTTTTTTTTTAAAATAAATAAAAATTTTTTTTTTAAAAATTTTTTTTTTTTTTTTTTTTTTTTTTGCTTCTGACATCTGATTTTTAATATAGAATAAATGGTCTACGAGAGTTTTGGTTTCTGAACCAGAGAAACTTAATTTTGAAATACTCGCTTATTAATAAACGACGTAAGAGATTTATAGTACTTAGTGAATATAAGTTAATTGAATTACGCGAAGAATTAATCTCAGAATATTAAAAATCACTGCTAAAATCTAAGATTTGTTTCACATGTACCAAATATTTGTAATCACAATCAAATTTTTAGATAATTCTTACATTTATTTCAATTCTAACTATTGTAACGTGAGATTATATGTTGCTGATCGTGTTGTGTCATTTTCGTCTGAATACAAATTCTTTCTTTCGATGCATTTTTTATTTTACATCATATTTGCGCAACGAAATCAGCGATACATTAAATAAAAAAAATCTACTGTATTTTCAGTTATATTTTTAGCATTAACTTAACTATTTATATCCTTAAGAGTTCTTCATTCTTAATTGGTTCAATATATTTGTGCATTCAATTCGATATACAGTAGCAGAAAGTAAAATCCCAACACCAAGAACGCGTGCAATATAAACAAAATTTAGAAGGCGTTTTTAGACATCTGAAAGATGATATCTATTCAAATTTCGTGATAGACGAATAAGAATGGCGTTAGTAAAGCCACTATAAACATACAAATCTCGTTCGCTTTAAATATACCATTTTCAACTTAGTGAGCCTTATTTATCTTCTGGATTGGGCTCGCTCTTTGTGAGCTAAGTTTGACTCAAAAATACCTTTAAGGAGACGATGAAGGCAGTATCAGCAATTTACTAAGTCGTTTAATAAGACTACGAGAGGATGGATTTTCTTTATCATATTCCTGACAAAGATGTACCCTTTGTGCATGACTGTTGGCAGCAGTGGTCTCAGGAAAGTACTGTCGCAAGAAGACCGGATTCAGCCTGTACTTGGGTCGCTACTGAAAGGTAAGATCACCGCATTGGCCGCTATGTTGTTGCACATTGTACTGCGTTTGCCGCAGAAATTTAAGCTTCACTTGGTGCAAGAATAGCGCAGCAAATTGTAACAAACCGATTGCTTGGGGAACAACTCCGAACCAGATGTCCTGTAGCATTCATACCACTAACAACAAATCATTGCTCTCAATGATTTCTACAGAAAGAGCTACAAGCTAAAGCTCATTGGAGAGTGAAGTGGAGATTTGTTGTGTTCTGGTTGAAGAACAATATCCACCGAGCCAAAATAGGGAGAGCAGTTAGTTTGATCACACATTTATTTACAGTCTCTACGCGCCAATCACATATAAACAAATAATTATACTATTTACAAACTATACAAGGCTTCCAAACAGCCCATATTATAACTTAACCCGCTTTTGCGGTTAGGAGAAATTACATCAAAAACAAGAAAATAACCCGCCTTACGTGGTCAAGATCCAAGAGCCCTCTGAAATATTACCCATGCACCCGTGCGCTCTCACTTACACGAGACAAGGCGCCTCCTGGCAGGATCCGAGTAATTTATTTCCAACAGTTCTCAAATGAGAGCTGTTTCTGTGTAAGTGACAGTGATTATCATACGTTTATTAGAAAGATGTCACGTAAACGCTTGGAATTCATCTGTCACTTACACAGTACGTAGATATATCTACGTAGTTATATCTACGTAGATACACTGAATCTACACCAGGAGTTATGGTCTGGGGGAAAATTTCCTATGATTGAAGGTCCACATTTGCTGTTATCTCAACATATTACTGCAATCCCTCAATGTGCTCAAAAGAGATCGAAATGGTCCCTTGGCCTGCTAGATCATGCGATTTCCCGTCGATTACATGTAGAACAAATTCAAAGTCATCCAGAACCAGCACGGGCCATTGCTGATTTGACTAAGTACAATAGACATGGAACTCCATCTCTACAAAATAAAATATAGCACCTGTACGACGCAATGCATGCACGTTTGCATTCAAAATCGTGGCTATTATAAAGGTTAAACATGAACCGCCATCTCACATTTGAAATGCCCCTTCTTGCGAATACTTTAGCCAGTGAACTCCAGACTTGATCTAATAAAAATTTTACACAGACAAATGTTTTGTCCAATTTTGATATCTCTAAACTAATTTTTTCTTGGTAGTAGGATTTTGTTTCCCACCAAAGTAACTGATTCAACTGGCTAAAAAAATTATTAATGAAAATAAAGAATAGAAAAATCTTCCATCTAAATTGCCGAAATTATTTTGAGTGTTAAGTTATTCATATTATACAAATGGCTGACATAAGAAAAACGAAAACGAAATACCTTCTAAAACATTTGGTGAGATGCAAGTATCGCTATTTGCTATACATCTGAATAAGATAGAAAGTCAACAATCAGTTTTAGCGGTACAGTTACAGGAAAGACAGCAGTTGTGCTATAGTAATTTTGAAATGTCAAGTCTGGCGATTTTCGGAAAGGCGTGATTGTTGGCCCTCGACTAGAAGGTTGATTCAGGGTCTGAAAAAGACAACTCTGTAGGTGTGTTAAGAGATGCATTGTGTCATCTAAAACTATGGCCAAGTATCAAAAGAACAATATGTTTCTTTTAAACGCAGAAACTGTGGACAAAAAAAAGGAAGTTATCAGACAGGAATCGTTGAGCAATATCACGAATTTTTCGTCCTCAGTGAGTAAATAACAACGATCGAGAAAATCCCATTTCAAGCAAATTAATTCATCAGGAGCTACCCAGATCAGTTTTTCAGGACATGTTGCAAAGTGCAAACCCTTCATACAAACATTAATATCAAACAATGCATGCATTATTGGAGAAGACAGCAACTTTATCATTTTTATTAATGTTTATATGGAATTTGGCCAATGGATGTTCCATTTGACGACTTCCGGCAAAAGTATTTTATTATATCTGCTTGGTTTTCAGTGGTCGCGGTAGCCTAATGGACAGGGTCACGAAGTTACGGTCTGCGTTGTTTCCATCGAATTGTGAGTTCGAGATCTGATGATACTGAAGTCCCGCTGTGTAGCGGGGCTGATGCACATTAAATCTGTCTAGACTCCAAATTCTTCCGAGGAGTGATGTGGAAGTTTGAGAAGGGAAGTGCCAACTCAATTGTCGTTCTCATCACTTCACCGAGATTCAAAATTACGTGGTCCGTCAACAATAGCCCTAGTGTTGATTGTAAGTGCGACGTTGTTAAACAATCACCTTATCAATATTTGGTTTTCGACTTCGAAACATGGCGGTGGGTTTTCGATGGTGTCATGTGCTATTTCTTGGCAATATTTAGGCCTAATAGTCATTGTAAGGAGTCAGGTAACATCATAAATTTACTTGAATGTAGTCTAGTATCCCATTCATCTAGTGGCGAGGAATGTTTCCTGATGGCTGTCCTTTGATTCAGGCGAATCATGCATTTTTTTTCTTACAGCAGTGTATCACAAGCTAATTTCATGAACATGGGGATGAAGTAAAACAGTTTAATTGGTATTTTCAGTCACCTGACCTTGATATTTTAAGGAATATCTTGAGCGACAAGTGAGATGACGATTTTTTTCTTCATCACCAGCAGAATTGAAAGAAATTTTATGGGAGAAACGGTATAAATTACAATTTTACCACATGTGAGGTATCTATATACTAAACATCTATCCAACGACGAGTTTTTGCTGTACAAAATGGTCAGCGTGAACCAATACCACATGAATAAAAATAATTAATAAGATACCAAGTTTTTCCATTATTTTGCCTACCATTTGCATTAAAAAAAAGAAAACAACCAAGAAACTTCAATTAGATCAATATTTAAGAAATGCATTTTTTCTGAAACATTTACCGTATATTCCGGCGTATGATACGCACTTTTAAAATAAAAAATAAAAATCGAAATTTACGAGTGCGCGTTGTGCGCCAAATATAAAGATGATAGGTTTTACGATAAAAAAATATGAGCACAAAAATTAAGATTGATTCTACTTGTATCTGCATACTGCTTATTTGTAAGAAATAACGTACCTCTCTTATGAACTTAAAAATTTTCAATTTCCGATTACATGAGAAGTTCATCGTATTTGTCAGACGTTATATTTAATTCTGTTTCATCTTCATCATCACTGTTATTCTGATCTTTAAATAAATAATCATCTTTCGTTCCATCTAGATTGTTAAACACACTATATTTTAAGGGACTTTTGAATCATTATATATATATATATATCATTCCATGGAGAGGTGTCGTGTTCGAAGGAACTGGACTACAACCGAATGGAATCAGGCCATCTTTAGAGACGAATTCAGATTCAATTTGAGCAGTGATGTCAATCGCGTACGTGTGGGGAGACCTGTTGTGATCGTCGCAATCCTGACTTCACTGTACAGTGGCACACTGCTCCCACAAGTGATGTGATGGTATGGGGTGCCATCACATACGACACCCGGTCATCCGAAATATTGTTCCATGACACCAGACAGGTCAGAGGTATTCGTGGTAATGTTTTGCCACATGTGTTGATACTCATGGCTGAGCTCTTCGGAACCATTTTTCAACAGGACAATGCTCGCCCACACACAGCAAGGGTTTCACAGGACTACCTCCGCTACATTTCCACCCTTCCTTGGCCTACTCGATTCCCAGATTTATCATCGATCGAGCATATCTGAGATCATTTAGGACGGCAATTTAGACAACCTACGAGTTTGGTGGAATTAAAAGCTTGTTATAGCAACTTCAGAACGAGTTGTCGCTGGACATACATCATGACCAGCAGGGTACTAAAACCTACATTCATTTATAATTTTTTCTATAATAAATGATCATTTTGCTTTGATTTTATAATCACTTACTTACATCAACGTTGTACTTATGTACATACAATTCCGTTTTATTCTGGCAAATCTTTCTTGATGCGCACATTTTTATGGCAATGAGTGTACATAATTATATTGTTTTCAATTTAATGTAAGAATTGTCGTCTTGCGGGTAACTAATTTTAGCAGAAACTATCAAATAACAATAAAAATTAATCCGTTGAGTTAATTTGTTATCATGAATCAAAAGAAATTGATGAAAACTCATTCAGTTTAAATCGAATTAATAAGTGGCCCGACAGAATGTAAGAACCACTTAAGTTCTTCAACCACAGTAAAAATTATGGAAATGAAAATTCCAAATTATACTTTGGATTTATTCCCTATCTTTTACTTGAGAGTTAAATAGCTAATTAGAAATAATTAATTTAATCATTTCATCCCGTTCCACCGATAGAAACGTGGAGAATCTTTCTTTTATAAATGAAGCAGCGAATTTCGGTCTAATGCAGAATCTGAATAGATGCGCCTTTGTTCACGAAAGTGTCCGATTTGGGGAAGTCGAGAGTGATGGTGTGGGTTAGTATTACTATAAATGGGCGTACCGAACTGTACGTCATCCGGATGGGACTCCTGAATGCTCGGAGATATAAGGATGAGGTCCTCAGATCTATACCGATCATTTACGTTACAACTATCTAGCATGAATTTCTCCTCATGGTCGATGAAGCCAGGCCACATTATGTTCCGCTATTGGTAAGAGAATCTTTCGAATGGATTGGTCAGCATATTCGTAAGACTTGAACCCAAACGAGCATGTTTGGGACATCCTAAAGAAAAGAATTGTTTGTCTTCGATTTAATTTGTGACGTTGGGTTATTCGCAATTTTCTCTTCACTAACCTCTCAGATCATTAAAATTTCGTTTTATTCTTACAACTCTTTCTTGGTTCACACATTTTTATGGCAGTGAGTGTGCATGCATATATACGAAAGAAAAGAGGCCGTCTTGAATAGAGTTTATTTAAAAACCACGTAAAAAAATTAAATGTATATGTAATTTTATTTTTTGTTTTCGAATTTTAAAAGCCTTACTATTAAATAAAAAAATTAAATATTCTTTTAAGAGTGCTTAAACATCGAATCAAACAATCCACAGAAGCTATTTCTGAATTTTAAAGCATTCAGTGAAGTGACAGACGTCACTTTAAAGCTGATTATTCGCACTATTTCCTGCATTACAATAATTGCCAAATAAGGGTCGTGCATCTTAACAACAGGGAAATTATAAATATTGATTGCCAAATTTAGAGGATTGATTGTATACACTGCATTCTGTTTACAGTGCTAAGAAAAAATAAAGTTTGGTATATTTACGTTAATACTTCTATATTGACATTTTTATTTTCAGGCTATGCTAATTTATAAGTCGTACATTTCCATTAATATCCGATAAAAAAAATATTTGAAAATGCCACCCGAGAGTGTACTTGCTGAGATTGTTCAATCAAAAATATCATACCACATCTGTTTTTAGATTTCTCGCCTAATATATGATCTTTTATATTATTTCATTCATTTTGTTTCAGTGAGCTTTCGTTCGCTGAGTCATCATTGAAAGATCATAATGATATTTCAGTGAAATCTGTGATGTCTGTAGATTAGAGTTTTCATGTATCTTCAGTTCAACGGAGTCAACACAAAGTATGGGAAAATACAGTCGATAATATTCCATTTTCCAATAAACTGAGGTCTTACGGAAGTTAAGGGTAAGCCCCAATTCATGACGTTCATTCAGTGTCACGGACTATCCTCTAAAATTGTAAAGCTCTTTCTTCATTATTTAATTCCACCTGTATCTTTCAGTCTATTTAAAGTCACCAAGTACTAAACTTTAAATAAAGGTACTCGAGAGCAAGATAAAATACTTTGTTTATCACTGAAGCTTAGATAAAGTCACTCTCTCTCTCTCGAATACCAATTAAAAGTCAATTCTGAGTAGCATCAGCTTACCAATTCACTCGTTCTGATCCATCCACTTTTCGCAAATTGCCGAGTTTTATCTTAATATTTAACTAAGATATGCTTCTATTCAACAGATTAACTGTTATACCTTAATATAATTTAAAAGTATTTAATAGCTTCTATCTCCCTTCATTTTCTTTTCAATTCTATTTCATTTAAATAACACTATTTCTAATTCAATTCCAATTCACTTCTATATTCATCGAATTTACCTAATCACGTTTCGTTTTGATTGGTAGAAATTGTAATTTTATGCAATTCATATTACTATGAAGTCCCCGGTGTTTGATAAGAGAAAATCGCGAACAGCCCAATGTCACAAAATTACTTTGTTTAAAATAACTTTAAAAAAAGTTATTCGAAAATTTTTGAGAAATAATCATTTTTGAAAGTATACGCAAATGTTTTTCGGTGAGAAATTACTTCGTCTTCAGTAAACAGAAGAAGAAAAAGAAATACTTTACAGTTTGAACAAAACTCAAACTAAATGCTTGACAAATTAATTGATGTACTATTATTTGTTAAAAATTTATTCGGGTAATGTTCACAAACTGGCTCCAAATAACCTTTGAAAATTAATTACTAGAACCTATACTCGCATAAATGAGTTTGAAAACTGTAACATAAATATTTTTATGTAATTGTATATGTATAATTCTTTTTTATCTTTCAGAAATATGGTTTTTTTTTTTTTTTTTTTGCATTTATTCAAAAATTAACTTTCACTTTTGCTTGTGATTCAAATCATAATATTGCTAGTTAATGACGACGCGCGGATTTGCTCATTTTAAATGACAATCAGATGACGATTAAGACACTCTGTACCTGATTTAATACACATCCTCCAGATTTAAGCTCCATGCTACGTGAGGAATTAAAGTAAATTTATTTACAGTGACATTTATTATTTCAGGCGATGATCACTGGTACACTAGAATCGGCACTTCTACTAATAGATTCATACGGTTTTCAAGAATTTTAAGAATCTGTTTGCAAAAATTGATAAAATATCTAAGTAACCCTATTTATCTAGTATAAAATTATCCAATTTTCGCAATGAAAAAAATACTTTGTGCTAATTATATGAGTAAATTTCCTTCTACAGACAAAGTGGATCTTCGCAAAATGGATTTTTGTTGTAATCATTAGATAGATTATTTCTGACCTACTGATACAGAAAGTCCGTCCGTCTAATTTAAATACCAATATATGTAAACACACACATATGTATATATATATATATATATAACTACAGTTAGAAATTATAAAAGATCAAATTATCGTATAGTGGGAGAGAGGAAGCTGCGATGAAAATATGAGTAAATTAAACTATAAGTCTAATGTTTGGTGAAACCATTAATTTATTAAATTTTTAAACTATTCTCACATATTAAACAGAATTTCGTATACCTATAGAGAGGGAGATACATGGAGTGATGCACATACAAGTAGTTTAGATTTTCTCCTTCTGTTTACACCGAGTAATGTACACTTTATAACAAAAAAAAAAAAAAAAAAAAAAAAAAATGACGCACCAAGAAGGAGTTGTTCGATGAAGACAAAAACTGGTGGATACGAAAATTATGTACAGAATGGAAAATGATTAAAATTGAATGATTTATTTCAGAGTTACATTGTTACAAAGTAACGAGCTCAGTAAGGTGTTGACCCACCTCTAGCCTGGAGGCAAACTGCCACACGAAATGGCATAGAGTGATACAGCTCACCGATGGTCTCCTGCGGTATTTCTTGCCAAATTTGCTCCAATTGTCAGTCTGGGTCATCAAGATTCCATGGTAGATGCACTCGCCTTCCCATCATATCCCAGACATGCTATATTGCAGAGAGATCTGGCTGGCCAAGGAAGTGTTTGACAAGCTGTAAGACAGTTCATAGCAACACGTGCTGTATGTGGTCTGACATTATCTTGCTGAAAAATAAGGCCAGGGTACTGCAAAAGGAACGGTCACAAAACAGGTCTCGGAATGTCGTCTACTTATCGCTGTGCTGTAAGTGTGCCCCTAATGACGACAAAGGGGTGCGATTATCAAGGCAAATGTCACCCCAGACCATAACCCCTGGTTGAGGGCCTGTGTGATGTGCAATAGGGAAAGCAGGATCGGCACGCTGTCTTGGAAGTCTCCAGACAAGTCTTCGATGATCGTCAGGACACAGTTGGAAGCGGGATTCTTCACTAAACACTATACGTCCTCAGTCAGCATCATTCCAACCTGATCGAGCCAAGCACCACTGTAATCTGGCTCGACAGTGTGCAGGCGGGAGTGGCAGGTAGCGTACGAGAGCAGATTTCGCTCTACCAGCCGTTTATAAATGGTCATGTTGGACACTGGTGTGTGGATCGCACGTCTAAAGATTGACAACAATGAATCGGGCCTGTGACAGCTGATCTGACAATCACTTTGTCCTCCCGATCTGCTGTGGCTCTAGGTCGACCGCTACCCTCATGACGCTGAAATCTGCCATTGTCCTCCCATTCTTGCCAGCATCTTCTAATCGCCGATCGCTTCGACCCATATGACGAGTGATTCTCCAATTTGCCAACCTGCCTCTTTCAATCTAATGATACAACCTCTTTCAAACTCTGACAGTTGCTCGTAATGAGCTTGAATCCTTCGGTGAAGCGTTTTTTTTCAGTCGTTGAAAGATATCCTAAATCGCAATGCAACAGAAAATTTGACCATCCGATTGAGAATCGTTTCTTCTACATACCTTCTGCGTGCGCAGTTCTGATGCGCTGTAGCTCCCGCTATTCATGCATTGGTCACCAAATTTTAATCATTTGCATGGTGAGTCCAAATGTCTTTGCATTCGAATTTTCATTACAATCGGGAAACTCCTTCTTAGTCAGTCGTGTTTTTTTTTTTTTTTTTTGTTATAGTTAGAGTGTATTTTGCGTGTGCGTCTGTGAGGAATGTGTCTGATGAGAGTGTCTCCGCGAAGTGTCAGGAGTGTGTGGAGACCACATTCCAATAATTGCGAGAAACCACATTTATATGAATTGCCAAGAGCGAGAAGGATTAACAAAAACCCCCATAAAACTCCCCTCCCCCCCCCCCAAATGAACCAAAGACATTTATGAAGATTATGTTTTCAATGTGGATCCATTATTTGTGAATTCAAAGCTGTTAACAAGAAATGTCAAAATTAAGAGCTGCGATCCATGATCATGGAGGCCACGTATCTCTCTACTTAAACATACTTAAATTCTATTTTCAGATGATATTCGTAGTTCTATTCAAATGAAGCGATTTCTTGAACATTCGTCAATTTACAATCATTTCGTACTAACACAATCCTTACTTCAAAGACGCACTTTAGTCTGTCTTATTGATTTAAAATACTATATAAGTCGGTTGAACTTCATGAGCATGAAAACTGAATTGCAACACTTGTTATACTTATGTTTTGAAGCGCTTGCAGTGCAAAATCATTTAAAACTGTTAGCATCTATTATTAATGTGCTAATTTGGTATCTAAATGATACATCCCTTTTTCTTATTGTTGAGTCTCGCATCGAATTTCCATCACGTAACAGTGTGTTTTCAAATATGTTATAGAAACATATAAGCAATTAGTGTCTTAATTTCATATTCAGAGAAAAGCAGCGATTCGATATTTAATAGAAACAAATACATCATTAAGCACTATTCAAAGGTCATTACTATTGATTTATGTGGGGGGAAATGTTCTAAACTCAAAACAAATACAAGGAGGAATTTGATTCAAGATTGTTATGCTCATTACATTTAGAAAATTTCGATAAAACTGGTAAATCAGCATCTAAAATGGAAACAATTTTCATGAAGAAGAAAAATTACTTTTGAGGTCAAGGCAAGGCGGCCATGAAGGAAAAACTTTTTTTTTTTTTTGAAAGAACCAGGAAAGACATTTGTCTGAAAGATTCAAAGGTACAAAAATGGGTATTGAAATTTCTTAAACTTACAAAAAGCTCAATATTTATCTTACTTGATGAAACGGATGCCAATTTAACTGTTTCGAATCAAGATAAATCCAGGAGCATGATATTCCATTTCGAGCTATTCCATTTCGAATTATGGTCATTAAATTGCGGACCATTTAAAACTATCACATATAAAACCGAGAAAAATATCTAGCTATGAAGTGCGAAAATTGCAAAATATTTAAAAGATCTATTTGCGTGTCTTTTTATTGACAACATTCCACAATGTATTTTACTTTTCATACAGTAAACAAAAATGTCACCAACCAAATCATTGACTTTCACTTACTTTTTTAATTAAAATAAACTGTATGTGTATTCTATGTGATCTAATTTTTTCCTACTATTATACAACACTAAATATTTATATTGGTAAAAATTCTAATTTTCGATGAAACTTCAAATAATCTTGAATTTTTACGAATGACTACAGCTCCGAGGAAATAAAACATTATTCATTAACTTTTTTGCTATCTGTCTTCTGTAGCTTTATCAATGAAATTTCGTACTATCTTTTAAAGCAGAAATGGAAATCTACAGAAATCAGAATTTGCTGAAATTAAAAGAAATAATTCTTAGAATACCGAAATGCTAGTTTTGAAAATAACGAGTGACAAAGATTCCAATAGGACATTTACTAACAAATACGTCTAAAGCTCAGACATACACATTTAAATCAAAACATTTTAATACCTATATTCACGAAAATCAAGTAAGTGCCTGGTGATGTTTGAATTAAATTCCTTGTAAACAAGAGCGGAAACATCTTTTACGTGAAGACGATTTATCACTTGACTAAAAAAAGTAACCAAGATTCGATATGATACAGTGTGAAAATTATATGCGGAAATGTGTTATGGTAAGTGTGAGATTCATTAAAGGTTTTACATGAAATTGTTATTTTGGAATTGCTACCCAAAACTTTCTTGGAAATTCAAATGTCAAGATAAATGAATATTGATTGGTTGGCTTTATGGGATATAGAGCAACAAATGCTATTATCCATAAATGGATATAGATCTTGTTTTTCTTGTAAGATTTTTAATAAAATGTTTCTCCATTCCGGAATACCTTCCAATCATTCAAGAAACGTATTTAGCAACAAAAGTAGTATTTAACGACGGTCAAACTCATTGGATTAAAGCAAAATGTAAGATATAAAATGATTCAAAGTGACAAACTTACCGAATTAAGACTCCTACGGCCATTTTGATTTCGAGAAAGTAATAACATTAATCCAATGGAATTTCTACTGTCGTCATCAAATCTATACTATTTTATCTATTTGAATAAAAACAAGTGCTTCCGAAAGAGTAAAAAATAATGTTTCTGCGGAATTATGTTTTTCTTCCGATTTTTAAGAAATAATGTAGAATATTTCTTGAAGACTGGATAACCCCAAAACGAATCATTAAAATAAATTTAAAAGTATTTTTAAAAATGGGATGAAAAATGTAATTCCGCAGAAACCTTAACTATTTTACTCTTTTTTTTTTTTTTTTACTTTCGTTTTTTTCCGTGAACATAATGTTAATCTAAGGAATTTCTATAACCGTCCTCAAATCTTCACTATTTTATCTATTTGAATGCAATAAATTGCATTTGAAGCAGCAAAAAGTAATGAAGGTTTCCATGGAATTATATTTTCTTTTCAATTTTTGAAAATATTTTTGGAGGCCAAAAACCACATGGAAGACAAATATAATTCTGCAGAAACCTTCATAATTCTTTGCTCTTTCGGATACCCTTTTTTAAATTCCTACTATTAGCTCACACTCTCTCTATATATTATATCTTGTTCAAATTTTCAATCGTTAATAAAATATTTTTATTCATCCACTCAAGTTCAAATGCATTTTTTTTAAACTTGTATTATATGACACTTGATGCTAATACAGTTTTTTCAAATATTAATTCATTTAATTAAATTTAATTGGCGAAAATGCAGTTTGGCCCAACCACTTGGCGCGATTTCAAAAATTGCTAAACTAGGCAATTTTTTGGGGGGCTGAACGTTAAGTCCACGAAGCTGACCAGGGTAGCCACATTTGGCAAAATACCGCCAAATAACTTAATAAAAAGTAACTAAAATAAAAAATTTCAGTAACTAAAAAAAAATCAGTGTTTCCCAACCTTTCACATCTCCAGTCCGGCTAAAATAGGAAAAATATTTCGTGGACTGACATAAAGGGAAAAAATATATTTATAAATAATTATTTTATTTATCAAATCTAATGCTATATATATATATTTATTAAATTCCTACTATTAGCTCACTCTCTCTTTATATATATATATATCTTGTTCAAATTTTCAATCGTTAATAAAATACATTTTATTCAGCCACTCAAGTTCAAATACATATGTAGAGGATGACACTTGATACTTGTAGGGGATGACACTTGATGTAAATAAAGTTTTTTTTTTAAATATTAATTAAATTTAATTGGTGAAAATGCAGTTTAGCCCAACCACTTGGCGCGATTTCAAAAATTGCCAGACAGTGATTTTTTTTTGGCTGAACGTCAAGTCCGCGAAGCTGACCAGGGTAGCCACATTTGGCAAAATACCGCCAAATAACTTAATAAAAAGTAACTAAAATAAAAATTTTCTTTGTTTACCTAAGTAGGAATTGACTTAATTTTTTTTATATTACTTGTTTGCATTCAAATAAATAAAATTGTAAAGGTTTGAGGATGGTTATATACATTCCATAGAATTAACATTAAGTTCACGAAATCAAAATGACCGGTAGACGGGAGCCTTAAGTTCTAATAATAAAAAAATTTAAAGCAGTGTTTCCTGACCACTGGATCCTCGGATCTTTCCAGGCGGTCCAAGAAAAAAATTTTAAATTTTAATATTCTTTCTTCGATTCCTTTAATCTCTCGACTACTTACCACAAATATAAACCTAAATGCATAAACAATGTGTATACATCAAAAGAGAATGCATTGAATATACATCCTAATTTGAAATAATTATATATTTTACATGCTCTCGATTCAACAATTCTTTTAATGAATCACACTGCTGCACTGATACCTCATTCGAAGGAATTCGAGCCTTCAAAACGAACTTAATATTTATCTCCGTAGATCTGGAACAAATATTTTTAAGCTTAGAAATAAAATCGAGTCGTAAAAAAAGAAACTGGCTCTTTGGGACAGTCGCGTACTAGAGAAAGATGTAGAAATGTTTCCATTTTTCGGAGAATTCTTGTTTTTTGCTGACATCAATCAAAAGGTCATATGCTATAATAATAATCCAACATTTCGGGGCGTTAGCTGAAAACTTTAATTAATACTTTCCTGAAACTGAAGATCCTCTTAAAGGTAACCTCTGTATTAATATTATTTTTCAGGATGATGTAAATTCATACGCGCTTGAGTTTCGTGACGAGGAAATGTCACGAAATGATGCCTCACTATACACAAGTGATGTCACACTTGTGTCTAGACATAAAATGCAATCATTGTCTCAATTCTTGTTTTCTCTCATTAAGAATATACATCTCTCTTTGTAAAGCTTTTCAACCATATCGTTAATAAAAATCAAACACAGAAATCGATTCGATGCTAAAGCAGGGCTTCGTCTAGCAGAAACAAACCTGCAGTATGTGTATCATATTAATAAAAAATAAGCTGCAGCAGACACCGCTCTAACTAAACAAGTAATATAAAAAAAATTAAGTCAATTCCTACTTAAGTCAACGAAGAAAATTTTTATTTTAGTTACTTTTTTATTAATTAATTAAAATTTATATAATTATGTATATACATATGACAGAATCACAATATTAAGTGGCAAAAGAAATTTTTTTCCACCGATCTGCACACTTCGTAACTGACGGTATTCATTCCTGAATTTATATCCTGCCAAAATATCTTATATAAGAGAAATTTTTTTTCTCTCATATAAAACAAAAATTAATTATTTGAAAATCAGATAAAAAAAATTTTTGCTTCCACGAAATTCGATCAGAAGGCATGAAGATTCTACGCCGACGCTCTACCAACTTCGCCATTGCAAGACAAATGACATAATAGAAGCATTGGCTTGTATCTTAACTCATCCGGTAAATTAAAGGGTTTGGATGCAGTTTAGCCCAACCACTCTTGGTGACAGGAATTATTTGGCGGTATTTTGCCAAATGTGGCTACCCTGGTCCGCCTCGTGAACTTAACGTACAGCTAAGAAAATCGCCAATTTTGGCAATTTTTGAAATCACGCCAAGCGGTTGGACTCGACTGCATTTTCACCAATTAAATTAAATTAATATTTTAAAAAAACTGTATTAACATCAAGTGTCATCCACTACAAGTTTAAAAAAAATGTTTTTGAACTTGAGAGGATGAATAAAATGTATTTTATTAAGGATTGAAAATTTGAACAAGATATATATATAGAGAGAGAGTGAGCTAATAGTAGGAATTTAGTAAAAATGTATATTTATGTAGCATTAGATTTAGTAAATAAAATAGCTATTTATATATATATATATTTCCCTTTTCGTCAGTCCACGAAATATTTTTCCTATTTTAGCCGGTCTGAAAACGTGATAGGTTGGAAACACTTATTTAAGGAACTCAAGAAGGACCAGAGAAAAGATTTAAATTTCATCGCAATAGTTTCATGTTTTTGTAATATATTTTATAATATATTGGCATGAAACTTGATTCATTTTATATCGAAATGTTTTGTGATTTTATGAATCACATTAAAGAATGATCACATAAAAACTATAAAGGTATTTACTAACCATGTTCACGTTTGACCAATTACTAGGGGAACTTCGTTATGTTGCTTCTCTTCATTGCTCTGTGTAAAAACATGACTGACTTCAACTAATTACTAGTATATCAAATTTTGCATTTCTTATTATAGTTTTTTTGGAAATTTCTGTCCCTTATTTAAATGTGGACGCAATCACAACTATTTATCAACAAGATTTCTCTAGTTATCATAAATTTTCTCAACTCTAATTCCGCAAAAGAAGAAAACTATAACTTAATACACAACTGGATAAAAACAAAATTCTAATGTTCCGTTGACCGTTGCTCTAACAACAAGATTTATTCATCATATACGAGGGCTATTTTTTTCAAAGTCCGATCGGTCGCGAAATGAAAAGCGCAATGAAAATGAAAACTTTTACTTGGAATATATAGATAAATCTCCAAGCTACTTCTTTACATAGTCGTCGCTTCAACTTCGACATTTGTCACAGCATGGTACCAACTTTAGAACACCCGTATCATAGAAGGCAGCCAACTGTGCTTTCAGCCAATTCTCGACACTCGTCCGCAGCTCGTTGTCTGAGCCAAACTTCTAACTATCTTCCTCGCCAGCGTTTCATGTGAGCAAAGGGATGGAAATCGGAGGGAGCCAAGTCTGGACTCTGTGGTGGGTGATAAACACGTCTTATTGAAAACGTTGTGGGAGCATATTTGTTGCAGTTACCAAATGCGGCAACGCATGGTCACTCCTGAGTTTTTTCATACGCATTACTCATGCGTCGATGAATTTCGGCTGCATTGTATCCTCAGCATGAAGAAATCGAATGGCAACCCGTTCTGTGCTCTTGGCGGGGGACTGTTGTTCGAGGCATGTTTACGTGCTCGCTGCGTGCCAAGAACTGACTACTGTGACCTGACGTGATCGATGGACATACTTAAGACACTGCGCAATACATCTGCTCACAACTTCATCGGATTTTCACAAGAGTTTTCATTTCGCTACCGATTGGACCTTGGAAAAAAATTGGCCTCGTATATTACGCTGCAAAAAAAAAGTTGCTTACCTTAGTCGAACATCTTTAGCTTAGATTACAGCACACATTCGACGTGATATTGTTTCTATAAGATTCTTTGTGGCTTTAGCGCTTAGTATCGTCCAGTTTTGCAGCAGTTCTCCGAGATATGAGCTGACGTTGGACGAGGTGAGCCATCCAGTAACCGCTATTGCAGTACTCCTAAAATTTTTTATTGGTTTAAGATGTGGTCTTCGAAGTGGCCTACTGAAGTGGAAAAAGGAATCCTCGTGTTTCCTCAGCTAATTCTGAGCAATTTGTGCTGGTAAAATCTTAGAATTGTCATCTTGGAACATGCCAGCTCTATCGGGAAAGAAAAGAAGATCCATTACTGAAATGATTTGATCATTACACTTGTTTAAGTAATCCTTTGCCTTCAATTTACTGTCGCAAAATGTTGCTAATGCTAGATCAGACTCATTGAAGTAACTCCAGATCATTTTTTTTTATCCTATGCCCGTCTCCGACCTTTCAGTCATGAGTCGACGAGCAGCTCAATACAGTGAAGAACGATAAAAGCAGTCAGCTAAGACGTTGCCACTAAACTCCAGATCTTAATACTGTCTCCATTTGCCTACTTAGTGGGTATTATGCCTGAAGGGACCATTGTTTCGTGGGATTCCCTTCTTACCTTGATGCCCCCCATCGTGCTGTTACATATTGGTGCAAAATATCGATTCATCACACCACATGAGATTTCACCGAGGAAAATTATTTTCTTTTGACTCTAAAACTGTTATGTTTTACTCTTTAAGGTTCTAGTGACATTGTGCTTGTTGAAATGCCCCAATGCCCATTATTAAACATTGCTGCGAGTTCGAGTTTCTGCGATTTTAACTTCACCAGTCACTTAAAAAGACCTTCGATCCCGAGAATTTTTTCCCCCACCATATTTATTACAAGGTGTTTACAGTTTGTAACTATCCTTCCGGGTATTAATAAAGCGCGGGACACTTCTGAATGCAATTCCAATAATTTCTCCGATCACTTTAATCATTTTCTTTGAATTTGACACTATTTAAATGCAGAAATATCTGTTCTGTGACCGCATAGAACGCACAAGCTTGTACTGTGCTTCAACACTATTTAAAAGATACATTAGCAACAGTAACGCGTGAATCGTTCTACTAACTAGTCCGTCAGAAACTCTTACCTATTTGTATATTTATTTCAAACGGTGACTTTTTTTCCCAAGTAGTATACATTATTATGACATTCAATTCAACACCTAGAGTTATTTTTTAAAATTTTTTAATGGCTGACTTGATGACGATAAATTACATCTTAGTAAAGAATATAATTCGTTCATTTCGTTCTTTAACATGTTAATGCTAGAATAAAATATGTTATGAATCCACATGCGTCTTTAATTGACCTTTTATACTTTGTGATTCTTAAATTCTTAATTTGAAGTTTCTCATGGAAAGTTGTAAAAGAGATTCTGATTAAAATTTTATTTATATTTTCAGTGTGAAAATATATTCGTTTTCTCTGTTTATATGAAACTATTATTACCAATTATGGAACAATTTATTTAAAACGAATAACATAATTTGATAAAAGGAGTCAAAATAACAAATTTAGGAATTTGGTTTTAAAATTTGTTTTTGGAAAACAATTTTAAGGGATCCTTAGCGATCACTCTATTTCATATAAATATATATATTGATATTAATAATACTAACATTTAAAATTAATTCCTGCTCTTACAAAAATATATTTCCTGAAAAAGTCTTTTTGTTGATATTTTATTTAATGAGTCTTATGATGAATAATTCTGAAAGAGCAGCTATACATTTATTATATTACCAAATAATTTTTTCGTGTTTAAATTTTAACAATGATCATAAACTTTTATTAATAAAATCAATTATTAAATCTTTATTATCTTTTGAAAGCAAGTTCACTTGAAATGAAAAGGAAGTTTTAACTTTTGGTTGACATAACTTTAAACTGAGTCATTTATGCAGTTAAAAAATTTTAGTGACAGATTTATGTTGTAAAATATGAAAAGAACTATATATATATATATATATATATATATATATATATATATATATATATATATATATATATATATATGAGTGTGTGTGTGCGTGCGTGTAAGAAGAAGGAAGGACACCAAAAAAATTAAAATTATGTTTGAAGATGAGAAGAAATATGGTCTAGAAATAAAATTCAAGAAACATCAGTTCTTAATGCGAAAAGTTGAATTTTTAGGTCACACAGTAGAGAATGGAGCCATCAACTCTTCATTCGCAAAGACATTAGCAGTTGCAAAGTTTCCAGAACCAACGACCGTAAAGAAAGTACAAAGTTTTCTAGTATTAACAGGATATTTCCGGAAATATATCAAAGATTACTCGAAAATTGCGAAACCATTAAGCGACCTCACAAGGAAAGAAAACCCATTTATTTTTGGAACTCAACAGGAAGAAGCTTTTGAATAATTGAAAAAAAGTATTATCCGAAGATTCAGTTTTACGTATTTACAAATAAGAAGAAGAACGAAATTACTAAGAAAAGATGCTACAAAAAATATAGAAGAAATACAATCCAAAAATCGGAGAACTTACAACAAGAAAAGGAAAAAGAACTCCAGAATATAAAAAAGACGATCTAGTAGCCATCCCAAGAACTCAATTTAGAATTGGAATAAAACTAAGACCCAAATTCTTAGGACCCTATAAAATCACCTAAGTTAATACTCGAGACAGATACGTAGCAGAAAAAGTAGGTCATCATGAAGGACTGAACTTTACAACCACATCTGTTAACTTTATGAATCCTTTTTCTAACAATACCATTTAAATATCAAATGAAGGAAGATAATGTATGGTGAAATTCGTTTGATTTAACTTATACTATGTTATTTTCTTATTATATTGTGTTATTAATATTTACTATAATGCTTACTTACATTTTCATATTGCTTTATATTGGTATTTTTATCATTCCTACATGACAAAGTGTTTAAAAATTGATTACATATTTTGCTCCATGTACAATACTGAAAAGTTTTAAAATTCATTTTTCTCACTGGTACTATTTGGTGTTTTAAAAAAGTATAAAATATAATTAGTGAAGATTTACAAATTCCAGTATAGCTGGAGACCAGCTCTATTTGGAGGAGTCGAACTTTGTAGGAATTTCCAGCTAATTATTAATTTATTAATTGCATTTTCAACAATATTGTAAAAATTGTTCCTCATTTGCTTAATAGATGGCACCATGAATAAGCATCATGAGTTAGCTCATGAAGCTCCCTCTATATTAGAATAAAACCACTCAGCTCTCTCCGCCAACTCTCTGCCTCTTCTCGGCTCTCCTCTCTTCTTTCTCTCTTCCTCATTTTCCCTGTCAAGGCTTTTCCCTCAGCAGCGTTGGATCGAGGCTTCGCTCTTGATATGAATGGTAGAAATATCCTACCCCAAACGCCCGAGTGCGTTCAACACTCATCGACGTAATGATACTAAGATGGACTGCCATCAACAGTATTTGAAGAACTAGTTCCCTAAATAGAAATGTCTTCGTAAATAGAAACTCTGTACATAGCATTAATTCAACCACAAGTAAATAAATGAGATAATTCCAAATACTGCTTCATCTGTTAACACAAAAGTCAAAATCACCATGGAACCCGGTAATGCACAATTCATAAGGATAGACAGTAGAATAACCATTCACAAAACACCATGTGTAAAGCATTACTTGACGAAAACCTTTAAAAAACAGTGTGGGAAGATTGTTCCTTCAATCAGATGTTCGAACGTATCAACAAGATGACACTTACGGGGAAACAACGAGATGAATTGATAAGGCTATTTTATCTGATCGAAGAAAAATGGTGCTGAAGCAGTGCAAGTTTATCATCGACGAAATCATAAGATAATACGAGGCCCGGGCTGCGTAAAAAGTGTACGTGATTTAGTAAAAAAAAAAATTTGAAGAAACTGAAAGCACATGTAATAGACCACGATCCGAGCGACCATCTGTCTCTATTGAAGTTGGTGCGAAAGTGCTTACGATTACCACTGGTCTATTGTACTGCAAGAAGTGTTTTTCTCATTAGATATGATGAGGACGTTGAGTGGCCACTTCGAATATTATGGACTGATGAGGCACAATTCTCTTTAACTGGGAACGTTAGTTCCAAGAACTGCGTTCAATGGGCTAATTAAAAATACTCACGATGTGGTATCAGTGATTGCACACGAAACTAAAGTTACTATGTATCTCAATAATACTCTTTCTCGGTCCACACTTCTTCAAAGAGGTTACTTCCTCAGGTATGAAATGTACTCCATCACAATGCGAAACAACATACAACAATGTTGCTGAATTACGTAATTCTAGAATTGCAGCAACGCCATGTCGTTAATGGCATTTTATGGTAGCAAAATGGGACTCCTCTACTCGTCGCCACATGTATTCGACAAGTGCTGCAACAGAACTTTGGTAATAGAGTTATCTATAGTAATTTTGAAGTTTTGTGACCTCCTTATTCTGATGGATTTTTGGTTCTTGAGTTATCCGAAATCTACAGTGTACACATGAAATCCACGTTTGTTGGAATTGATAGATACCTTGAAACCAAAAGTTTATACAGATTCCTCCCTCGATGTTATGTTCGTCATCGTTGTCAACAATTTCCAGAATGCAATGCGTTATCGTCTGCAACGGTGAGCATATTGAAAGCTTGTAATTCCAATTTTAAAAAAAAAATCTCTCCTCTCTCTTGTGTTGCCATTTGTCCTTTATAGCAATTTTCTCCGGCAATTTTCTTCATACGTGAATTGCTTCCGATGCCATCTATAGTTTTTCGATGCGCTGATAAATTTTCTCAGGAAGAAAAAAAAAAAAAGGAAATGTTACCATCCAAACTTTTCAAAGTTTTATTCACGGTAACCGTGAGCGTAAGAACTCTTATTGTTTTAAATCATCACAATCTCGAGCTCGTAGTTTCAAGTGACGGTATCTGAAATTTCATTTTAATTGGTTGTGAGTATAGGCCACTAGAGATTCCTACATCGGAGAAATATATGTATATATATATATATATATAACGAGAGAGAAGACAACACACCCATGCGTATTCAAAAATATACATTCTCATGAATATAATAACCCAAACCTAGATT
This sequence comes from Nephila pilipes, assembly GCA_019974015.1. NCBI lineage: Eukaryota > Metazoa > Arthropoda > Arachnida > Araneae > Nephilidae > Nephila > Nephila pilipes. The sequence goes on along the minus strand of BMAW01083949.1, from coordinate 281,443 downwards.
GCAATGTTTAAAACATACGAGTATTACAGATGATCTATGAAAGGTCTTAAGAAACATGATAAAAATGGTCTAAAATAGGCATATAATACATAAATATATGTGTAGGTTAATAACAACTGCTCTGCACGATAAACTTTTCTCAATGGCACAATATATTAAAATAGTTTCTTAAAAGTTTAAAGGAAAAAATGAATTACAGTCGACTCTAGTTATCAATCTTATTAGGTATATCATAATTCCTAAAAACTGGCTTTAAAATGAAGAAAAAAAATTTTTAGGACTAGTTAAAGAAGGTCGTATAAAAAGTTTGTAAAAAACTTAAAGTTTGTTAAAAATTTAGTTGTTTTTATTAGAAAGTAATATACACATAAAAGTAGTGTTTGGCAATATTCCAGTTAAAAAAGGACAGTTTATCAGAATACGAACTCTGATTATATGATCGGATATTATACATGTATATAAAGGAAAATTAGCTAAAGTTGTCAAAATCTTTTGCTAGGGAAATATTTAAAATGAATTAAGCTGCAAAAGTAAATTTCAAGGTACAAAGAGCTTTAAATTTCCTTAAATTGACCCAATTTTTCATTCTCATAAATAATACATATGAAACCTAATTAGGTATAAATGTACAATTTACAGTTAAAAAACGAACCAGGGAATTTGGCTTTTATTCTCAAATTGTCCCGAGTATATTCTTCTTCACTATACTTCAAAGTAATTACGGAACATTTCATCAAATTTTCCCTAGATGATCTTTTATTGATATAATTTTTATTGGAAACTTTACCATTTAAAGACCGCAAAAAAATAAAGGAGAATAAGCAAATATCGAATGACTTTTGAAATATTATCAGTTCTTACTGACTTTCTGTCTTACTTCTCAAATTATTTGACCAAAAAAAAAAAAAAAAAACTTTCTAATATAGAGAAGAATTAAATTTTATTAATTTAATATAAAATGCATCAAAGAGTGTTTTATACACTGCATTTATTTTTCTTTCTGAATATTAGCGAGAGAAAAAAGCAAAGACAAACAGAAAGACAGTCAATATTTTGATATGACCATATATTATGTGTATGCACACCTGGTGCGTTAAATTTCATTTTTGCTGCTGTCTAGCAATAACAAAGCAATGAACCTTTTTTTGATACCTTATTCATTATTCACATACTTAATTTGTGCCACATATCGTTTTATAATAACATTAATATCTTTTCTCGAGCTTTAACAAAATAATTTGTTTATGAAATTTTGGCAATATTCTCATACATTTCAATTCTCATTGATTTGAATAAAAACAGTATTAAAAAAAAAATCTTAAAATGCTTTTGCCTTTTTTCCCCCTCCAGACCTTGATAAATTTACATTTTGTCAGTTTTCAGATCAGTGCTTTCTGCGCCAAAGAAACTAGCAGCGGTAGTCTAGTGGTCATGGTCGCGGATTTGACACCGGCGTCGTTTCTTGCGTTTTCGCCGAATCGTGGGTTCGAGCCCTGATACCACAAAGACCCGATGTGCAACGGGGTTGATGCATGTTAAATCTGATCGAGGTCCCGAGTTTTCCTATCAGCGTGTTGTGGAAGTTTAGAGAGGGAGGTATCAGCACAGGTGTTGTCCTCGTCACTTAAAAGAGGTTCAGAATCACGAGGTCTGTCACCTATAGCCCTTGTGTTGCTACTCAGTGAAACGTTAAAAAATAATCACGCATGAAAGATCAAAGGTTATATTTCAGGTAAGCGATGTTAAGAAAGCGCGCATGCGCAATTCCAATTCTTACTCGTGACCACTGCTCCTCGGTGGTTGGAGAGTGGACATAGCAACCCAAGCAATACTGTTTCACAAAGGAAAATAAAACCCCAAACTTAAGACTCTTCGGTGAAGAACTCTGCAGGGTATTGGAGGTAAATTATCTGGGTCTGCACCTCAATCAAAAATTAACTTATTTTAAATACATCAAACACTTAAAAGATAAATTCTGGAACAAAATACACTTTTAGATCACCTTAATTGGCAGACACTCACCACACTCAGTTAAAAACAAAGTCCTACTTTATAAGCAGATTTTACGCCCAGTTTTCACCTACGCCTCCCCTGTTTGGGGGTGACACCCCCAACCCATCTGAAACACATTCAAACGCTTCAAAATAAAATTTTAAGAATCATGACAAACACTCCATGGTACGTTAGAAACTTTGTCATTCACAACGACCTCCAAGTCGAGCAAACTGAAAATTTTATAACCAAATTTCCTCGCAATATTTTCATTACAATAGAAAACCATTTAAATCCCTTGATCGGAGCACAAACAATTTTCACAGAAGTTAACCAAAAACAAAACTACTAAATGGTCCCAACCACTTAAACCTCCATAATCCCACCTCAACCATTAATGTTAAGCCTTCATTGACATAATTCGCTTAAAACGAACAAAATATCCCATCCCTCCACCTGAGGAGGATGTGGGAATGGTAGCAGTTAAACTGGAAACATTCCTGCGGAACTCCCCTCTAGATAATTTAAAACTTTTTTTTAAAATTCTTTATATTATTAGTTTTTTTTTCTTTTAATTCTTAAATTCTAATTCTCTAAATTTCTAATTGTTCTTGTTAATTTTTTAATATACACTGAGCAGAAGCGGCAATCTCGCTGGCGCTCGGTTGCCATCTAATTTTAGTAAATCATAGAGAAAAAATCAGCCTATATATTGAGAACCTACATAACATCTTGTTCGTCAGGAGTCCAAGTGGCTTTAAGTGTTAGATAATTTCAAAAAACGGTGAAATATGTACTGTATGTGAACTGATAATCAATTCTGAACAGGGGATCTGGTTTGGTGAATTATTGTGAAACAAATGAGAAAAATTCTATATGAACTGTGAATAATTCTAAGCAAAAGGAGTTTCCACGAACTGTGATTCTGTTTCCCAGTGAATTAATATCAAGGGTGACAACTTAATTTCATGAACTGTGAACTTTCCTTCCATTTCATTGAGAGAGTTCTCATTCCTCAAGAGATTTGCTGATTCTATTTGCATCGAAAAGGTGAGTTTCCTTTTCAAAAACGTCTGAATCAGAGTTAAAAGCATTAAAAACTTCTAAGATTGTATTAAAATCTAAATTATCATAATTAAAAACAAAAATTTCAACTCCAGACTTAGGTTTAACTGAACTTAAATTATGTAATCATAAAATAGGTATTTTTTTTTTTTTTTTTTTTTAAAAAGTTTCGAACTAACACGTTTAAAGCTATTTTTGCAAATTGTGAGGATCAAGATTTGGAAGCATTCATTAACGGGCAACAAGAAATTTAATTCGACATTTATCATTTATGGTTACTAGTGAATCGATTAAAATCAAAGTAAAAAGGAAACTTAAAAGTTTCTTCAAAGGAAGTCAGTGATGTTGATACTGTTTAAGATGAAGCACACATTGAGACTTCAAATTCTCCAGCTTCCAAGTTTAATGGAACCATTAAAGATTGTTTCTCTTTCGGGGATTTGTCAGCTAGTATACAATACAACAATAATTTCAGCAGTGCTCGAAACCTCTCATTTAAAATCATGTCTTCATTCTAATACAGCGAGAATAATTCATTCGATTTCTATCAGGGACAGTAAGCATCAAACAGAATGTTCACTGTTAGAAGATAGATATTCAAAAAATAGAGAGCTTGCATATGTGGGTATGTGCTCATATTAAATGATTATATGTCCATTTAATCTATGTAGAATGATTCTTCTCATGCTATATTCATGATAAACTACATTAAAGTATATATATATATATATATATAATCTTCTAAATTTGGGGGGGAAGGGAGTTACAAAGAGATGGAATGCCCCTTTACAAAAAATTTATGTGTTTTCTAAAAATCAGGCTCGTTCACTAGAAACAGTGAAACCTTCTAATTTCTGCGGAAGGCTCAAGAGTAACAAAATCAATATATTTTCTTCAAATCTAAAAAATTCTCGGAATAAATGCTTAATGCTTAAATGTAAAGATTCACCCTAATTAGGAAAACGGTCGGAGCTCAATAAAATGCCAGTATAAGAACGAGTAATGTTTATTATGTGAATGAAACTTTGTTTTAATTGTTTTTCACCTCGACATGGAAGTTAAAAATTGTACATCAAGTTTTCGTTGTAGACAGTACAATAAAATCCATTCTTCTATGACGCATTTCTCTTAAAAATCAAACAAATATCTAAGTGAAGTGGTTACGACATCAGAGAGTGATAACTTTTCTTTTGGTTATAATTCTAAGGTTCTTCTCCCCACTTAGGGGACCAACTTCCCAAGAGCCAAATGTGATACCAATAGCGCTGATCAAAATACTCTATAAAAGAATATTCTATTTAAATATTTATTTCTAAGTTCCTCAGAGTAGATTCATTCTAACACTCAAAATGGATAGCTTTTGCGTATTGTGTTATGTTATTTAATAGATGATGAGATTTGTTGCTGATTTTTACTGGATAATGATTTTTCTCAAAAAGCTACAAAAGTGTAGCTTTTTGAGAAAAGGCTACGAGGATTCGTTGAGATTAAAGAAACAGAGAATAAATATTTTTGTATCATGTATTAACTTGCATCAGTGCAAATTCACTCGAGAGTTATTGCTTCAATTTATTAACGACAACAAACGTTATGTTAGAAATCTAAATTTTTTTAACTGTTCCAAAAATTACAGCGGATTCAACACCTTCTAAGAAATTTGACATTCGTAATATAAAGTTAGCAGATAAAGCACATAATTTGTAACATAAAGTTGGCAGAAAAAGTTTTCAATGTGACAGAACGAGTAAGCATACTTGTTGATGTAAAAATATTTTATCAATAGTTGAGACCAGGCCAAATTCGGATTCAAAACAGTAATCTAATTTTACAAAATACAATCTTTCATTTCGTTGCGTCTGGTTCAATACCTCCAGAAAAAGAAAATAAGATGCATTGCGGGCTTTATATAATAATTTAGATAATACTCTTAAGCAATTTTGGGAAATTGAAAATGCCAAATCTTCAAAAAATAAAGAGAATTTAATTTGTGAGCAACGTTTTTGAGATAATTAATGAAAAAGATGACATTTGTGGCTATACGTAGTTAAAATGCTACTAAAATAAAACCCAGCTTGCTTAGGCTAAGTCTAAAGAAATGGCACTTAGAAAATTGAATGCTCTGTGGAATCACTTTCTTAGAGATCTTTATTATAAGCTATTTACTTAAATTTCATACGTGAATACCTGGAACAAGAGTACATGCATGAAATTAACATGAAGGAAACAAAGAATCATATGTCATTCCTCATTTAAGTGTTAAAGGTCCAGTTAGTAAAACTAGTCTATAAGTAGTCTTTAACGCTTCCACTTAAACCACTAAAGGAATCTCGCTCAACTCGTTTCAGAATAATAGTTTTGCGATTCAAGAAGATTTATTTGTTATTGTGGTGATATTTAGGAAATATGTTTATACCTCGACAACAGATATAAAAAAATGTATAGAATGATTTTAATGCACCCATATCAGCTGAAGCTTCCAATACCCCCTCAAGAAAAACAAAATAGAGAATCCAGAGAAATATACGAGTTGGCAACAGGTATGTATGAAATTGCAAGAATACCTTTGTTTAGCTATGCAGACATTGAAGCAACTTACAATGGGTGAAAGAAAAAACTTCCCTTTAGCTTCTGCTGTATTGGAGAGTGATTTGTACTTCGATGACATATTGACAGATTCCGATGATTTAGATACTACAAAAGAACTTCAACCTGAATTAATTGGTATAACGAATAGTAGAATTATGCCATTGCATAAGTGGTGTAGTAAAATAGTTCCATTAAATGTAACTAATTATAAAAGTCAATAATTTCTCCAAAGACACACAAGTCCAATCCAACGAGTTATGGCTCTCCTTGAACTGTATGGTTAGCCAACCAATTTAAATATCACTGAAATTATATGCTCTTACCAAACCCTTCCAGTCGGGGTTGCTTTATCCGACAAGTCCTCTGGGGCAGTAATAACCGGTGACTAACTCTTGATATTATCGATCTCTTGTTGGAAATATACTCAGAGTTATAACCACACTTTCTTTCTCCTCTAAATTTCATTTATTTAAATATCAACATATCTGAATCACTTCACTTTTTTTCCTCCTGCATCTAATTAACTTATTCCCTTTTGGTTGGGAAGAAATTGTTATTTCATGCTATCAATCTCAATCAAAATCCCCAAAGTAAGTGAAGAGAAAATCGTCACAACTGTAAATGCGCGATTATGAAAATTATCCATTTTTCAATCGGAAAGAAACGAAGACGCTTGTTGTCTCTAGGAAGTCAATGAAGGATTGTTTTTCTATCAAAGTATCAAACAAAAATTATTTCTGTAGTATTAAGCAGTAGGTGCCATCAACAGCGCGCATATTTGCCCCGTTTGGACTTCCAAGTACAGTAGTTATGAAAGTAAAGATTTTCTTTCAGAAATTATGAATGCCGGATTTAAATAGGGATTATCATCTTTCCATAAGAGAAGTAAAAGAATGGCAACGATTTTTACCTGTTCTCCACAGTGTTAATAATATAAAAGTTGATAGATGTGTTTTAATTTCGAAATAGCACCGATCTAAATGAGTCGAGGTAGACGGTGCGGTTATATGATTGAAAACTCGCTCAGTATCTGGCGAAGCGTCCATCTAATAGTAGTAGCGAGTAAATATCGTGTAGCACCCATAAAGAAAGTCCCTGTGCCAAGTTTGGAACTTCGTGCTGTGGTTCTGTTACTGGTTGCCCTGAAACTTAAGATGGCGTCTGTATATTATTGGAGTGATTCGGTGATTTTATGACCCTGGATCAACAAAGAAGCTTAAAAATCAAAAACTTTTGTCATCAACGAAATGACAACAGTTCAGGAGCTGATAAATGCGCAATGCCGGAGACACTTGTATTTGGTCACGTACATCATTTTGTCTTCAACAAACACGTATTTTGCAATCAAGGCTATACATTTGGAGATGGTAACGGATTTAACTTCTGCTGCATTTATAGCTACATTAAAAATATTCGTATCTCGATTAGATGAATGTAGCAAGTTCTTTTCATACAATACTAAGAACTTAAAGAATAGATCTAATGTAGAGCTCACTAAATTGTTTAAGGGATCCGCCTGCCTCTAAAACGCGATTTTCGGTCAAAAAGTCGATTTTTTTATTTACGGTCTAATATTAAAACCTGATTTCTTAGCTTTCTGGAACAGTTTCAATTTTGCTTCTATCTTACATAGAACTTGAGTTATAAGCATTTTAATAATAGTCTGTGTCGAATTTTAGAACTGGAAATAGCATTCTGCTACAGGAAATGGAACTTTAATGTTTGTTTTTCATTAATATTTTACGTAATGTCGCCATCAAAATATCTTCCAACATGCAAGAGGAATTTCCTAAGACCCAAAATGCAAATGATTATTTTAATGGTGTAATATGATAAAGAGTACTAAAGGAAGTTTTTGTTTGTTTGAAAATTGTGAAATTGGGTGCATATGATGCAAATATATAATTTAACCGAGGACATCAATGCTGCTTAAAAGTCTCAAATAAGCTGAACTTTGAAAATCCGAGCTACTTCTCTATAAAGGGGTACAAAAAGTTGGATTACAATCGAATCAGGGAATTGAAGCGTTATACAACATCTGTTAAATGTAAGCGTAGGAAAGTTTTAAAGGCCATCAGGAAGAAAAAGATAACTTATTTAAGTAATACAGATAGTGGACTTTACAAATCAAGGGCCTTTTAATGTTACATTTTTATTTAATTGGGTAAGTTTCTTTGTTGAAATGTATTTTCATCTTTTTCTCAAAATCAAGATTTTCATATTTTGCTTCAGCGCAAAACGTCATATTGAAAAAAGTTACGCATATAATATTATGAAACTTTAATGGAATACTTTATACCAGTGAATTTAGGACTTGAACCTCTCCTATTGTTATAATGCGATCACTTTGCATTTTATTGATGATAAAAGTCACAACTTATCACAAAATTTTACGGTTTTTCTGTATGTCCTATATGGCTTCCTATAAATATTTAATTTCCAGGGTTATAATTGTGAGAGAGGCACAAATCCTAAATTAGATTCAATTCATCGTAATAAAATTCACAGAATTGAAATATCTCTATTTAAATTTCAGTTTTGGTGTTTTGCACGAGTGCCATTTTACTGCTATTTTTATGTATTTTTTGAGCTGAAATATTAAAACAATTATTAATTTATGCAAATTTTAAGTTGCATTTTAAGTTTTTAGCCATATCATATTCTAATGCATATGAAAAGTTATTTTTTCAATTACTTAAAAAATTCCTCTTCGAAAGTAGGTGGATGCTTTAAGTTCATTAATCAACCAAATAGCATTTTGCTGGGTATATGAGTTCTGAAAATATTGAATGGCTGTATCTACTTTTTGGGCCTCTAATTTCAGAGGTCTTTGGGAGACGGCTGCAAAGTCATTTTATACTGCCTTAAAAGAGTAGCAAGAAATGTAAATTTAGCATTCGAAGAGTTTTTAACACTAACTGTATAAGTTGGAGCAATGCTCAACTCTAGATCATTGCATCAACTATTGATATTATGGATTTAAATGTTTTGAACCGGCTCTTTTTCTCATAAGGATATCAGTTGCATCGATAATTGAACCAGATTTGACGACCATAAATGAAAGTAGGTTTAGTCGATGGCAAAAAATTACAAATTATTTCAAAGCATTTACGAAGGTGGTATTTAGATTATCTAAATAATCTAGAACAGAGATGTAGTTAATTAATTCGAAAAATATTATGGTGAAAAAGATACTTGGTCATATTAAATAAGGATAATTTACTACCATGTCCAATGGTCTTTGGACAGAATAACTGATGTTTACTCAGGAAAAGATTAAAAAGCTAAGAGTTGAAAATTTCCTCGGATGGAACTTGGAGGAAATGAAAATTTCCTCGGATTATTAAAATGATCCATCCCAAAATTGCGTATTCTTCCTCAGAATATTAATATTGTTGCATTTGTAAAACAATATTTAAGAATAATGGTTTTTACGTGTAAGAATATGTGTTTTGTTGTATTATTTGAAAATTTTATTTGGCAACTTATATTGAATGTTTTATACATTGCAATGCCCGGGGCATGTTTGGGCAAGCAATGTAAGTGATGTTAAGATGAGTGCACATGCGCAGTTCCAATTCGTACGCGCAAATGTTGCTCCGCATTGGTGTGAGAGTGAAATAAATTAAAGCGAAAAAATGAATCTATGAGTTAAGTATCTACAAGGATATTTTAAGTCTTATATAAAATAACGGTATAAGAGAAATTTTTCTTGCAGAAAATGGAAGAAGGGAGTCACAAATGCAAATTTTTCTCATTTTCAAACTTTGGAGTATGCAAATTTTGAGTCTGACGTCAAATACGACGCTTTAGGCAGCGAATGAAATTTGGGGGAAATTTGGGGGAATTTGCCTTTCAACTTAACGAAAGACAAAGTGGAAAAGAATAATCGACATTCAATAATTGTGTTGTTTCGATGATTGCGATGTCTCAACGAAGACATTTAACCGATTCAGAAGCCTGGAGAATTGTTGGACGGTTAGAGGGGGGCCAAACACAAGTCGAAGTAGCAGAAGCTACTGGAGTTGCACAAAGTGTGATTTCCAGAATCTGGAACCGTTTCTTGAAGACTGGAAGTACAGGCCGAAGACCAGGACAAGGTCGAAGATGTGCAACAACCCCTAACAAACATAAATATTTAACACTAACGGCTCGGAGACACCGAAATATGAATGCCACTCTTCTTCAGCAACACCTTCGCTCTGCTATTGGCACCACAATTTTGACTCAAACTGTCCGAAACCGGCTCCAAGCTGTAGGACTGTATGCTCGACGACCAATGGTATGTGTTACACTAAGAGCAAGGCACCGTCGCGCCCGTTGGGAGAGGGCAACCGAGCATGTGAACTGGAGGAGAAATGAATGGTGCAATGTTATTCTTTTTTTCTAGAAAGAGATAGAGATTTTTCTATAGAGAGATATTTTCTATAAGATTTTTTTTTATAAAGCCTACCACGTTTGTCTATTATGTATCAATCATATAAACAATTCCCCATCCGCTTAATCCACCCAAAACCTCAATATCCTTTAATTGTTTTGAGCAGGGTATATGACGACTGTTGGCTTAAGAAAATTGAGGTGCTCTCTCCTTCTTTGTAGAGAAAGGGGTTGCCAGTGTAATATGACATATGAAATCAATGTTGTTGCTTGGTTTTATTGATGTCGCACAAGAAACAATACGGGGGGTATTATCGAAGGACCTTGTAATATTGAACCTCGGTCAAGTTACGAAGATGAAACCTGAGCAGGAACCATCCTCTCCTAACTTCCACACCATGCCAGGGAGAACTTTGGTCCTCGACAGATTTAACGCGCATCAGCTCCGACTACACGGGCGGCCTTTACTGGCCTCAAGACTCGAGCTTACGACCCGACGAAAACCGCCTGCCGCGAGACAGTGAGCATGACCATCAGGCAGGCTACCACGGCCTCAACGAAACCTGCTCTCGTAAGGGAGAAATAGGAGCAGAATCGAGCTCTGATGTTAGACGGCGTGAAGAAAATAAAGTTTGTTGTTATTTGTTGAGGAAAGGGTTTTTATTTAGTCTTATTGAATCTGAGTGAGCTAGCAGAAAAATGGCCATCACAAACTTATCCCTTGGTTTGTTTCCAATTTCAGAAAAACATGTTTATAATTCCTCAGGAGTCCGGCTCTTCCTCTGCCTCATCATTTCTCGTTTTATTGTCTCAGCATCGTCCCAATGGTACCCTCGCATGACTGTTTTCATACAGCAAACATTTAAAAATAAAACGCTGTTAGATCTTGCGAGTAGGTAGGGGAATCAAATTTCTGGCCAGAAATTCGTGAATAGTCACTGCAGAATGTGAATGGGCATTATCTTGAAACATCAGCCATTCTTGGCCGTGTCACAAATTTGGCCACACTCGACACACATAATCTATCAAGCATTTGACCTCCTCATAGAATCGTATGTATAGACGATATGGTTAAATGTAGTTAATCAGGGATCATTCAAATTAGGATTCACCAATTGGCTAGGACAAGAGCCCACATAGATTTGATGTTTTTCACTACAACCGAGATAGAAATTTGCTCTAACTTAGAATCACCCCTGTAATCCTCTTCATGAACTCACTGAACCCTTTGATGATCATGAAAGAGACCAACTCGAATTCGAATTGACTATCGTAATGTACGCAGACGAGAATTCAGCTTGTCAGAAGTTTTCCAACCAAAATGATTACAACCGAGTCCTATTCCCTATCTTTTCTTAGTGCGCGCTAAGTTGAATGTGCCCGCTTATGTTATTCTGCGTTATTTGAGTTATAGACAATACCAATTCACCAAATTTAATCAGTTTGATGATGGCATACAGATGGCAGTACGGCTACCGTGAAATATTTTGTAACATGAGGGAAAATATTCCTTATCTAGTTATGCATTTGTGTGTGTGTGTTTCTGTAATTTGGCTGAAGTTACTGGAATGGCTCAAAAGAAAAAGTTAAATAATACTGAAAATAATAAGTTGTAAGAGGAATATGTGAAATTTCATATTTTTAAAATGTATCTCACTCAAAAATATTTTTATGCAAATATAATAATTAAATGTTTCATAAAATTTTAAATTGTGTGTATTTATTTCGATATTTTAAATTAATATTTTACAAACAAATATTTATAATATTTATCATTTACTGAATTGTTTAATAGTGAGAGTAATAAATATAGTAAACATTACATTAATGTATCACAAATCGTTCTCTAAAGACTATCATTTAAAAATCGAGTTAGCTATCTGCATGACCACTAGAAAAGTGTGATATTTTCTGAAGCAACTAAAGAAAAAATGGCTCTCGCTTTCTGTGACCTTTCGGTCAAAAAAATACGCGTAATAAGAAAGTAAAAACTGTTAAATCTCTTAACCATCAAAGAGTTAATTCACTTGAAAAGAGCTGTATTTTTTTTTTTTTTTCAGTGCATGATCTCCATAAACAGCCGTCAACATCTCGTGAATCTCTTGAGAATTTTTCCCAAGTTTTACCATAAATTTATGTTCAGGGTTTGTTCGGTAAACACATGAATTTTCATCGTCGACAACAAGGAAAAACGCTTCAATAATTCCAACCACAACTCGGAAATAGTACGAGTACTGACGGGAGATTACCTCGCAGTGAACACGCCACTCAGTGGGTGTGGTGATTCATAACGTCATGGCTGACATTTTGGAACAATTCTTGAATTTATTAGATACATTAAGTATATACTTATTATTTAAACACATATTACGAAACCTCGTTGCAATGTATGAATAGTCTATTAATCATTTAATTCACAGATTGTTTATTTACGTCGCATTCGAAGCAACATTAAGACTATAGGCGACGGACTTCGTAATTTTGAAGAGCAGTCAAGCGAAGGGATCAAAGCCGAGATGGTACTTTGCTCTGTACAACCTCGAATTTATAATTTTTGATATGGTTTTTTGGGATTGTGGCACTTTGATTTGATTTAATAACGGACACGTCATCGAGATGAATTCTGGTCTCGTAATGGCGCTAATGTATATTAAATATGTCGAAGCTCTAAATCCTCACATTGATATCTCGTGGAGGCAAAATTTCATCTCTGCTTTGTTCTCTTCACTTGAATGTGCTTCAAAATTACGAAGTCCGTCGTCAGTAACCCTAGTATTCCTTCGAAGGTGGCGCAAATGAATAACCCATCAATTACATCATTAATGGGTTTTTGTTTCATAATGGAACACCATTTTTATGCTTTCGAGGGAAGTTTCATAATATGTGTTATAAATAAAAAAGATACTTATAATGATAATTTTTAATCCGCTTAAAAACAAAGAATATAAAGTTAAGTTACGAGGGTCATTCAGTAAATCCCAGGAAAATCCAAAAAAAGGCAGCATCGAAAATGGTTTGTTTTTGTAAGCATCATGACTCATTACACAGCTGTCTAAGTCTCAATTATTTCCATCTCATGGCTTCATTTTTATTGTCGATTGAAACAAGAAACGTGTTTATTTAGAAAAATGCAAAAAAGGGAATATAGAGCGGTGGTAAAACAATAAATGGCTAAACAGCAAAAGAGATCAAAGCTGAGTTGGATGAAGTTCATGGCACATCTTTCATTCGGGACGTCTAATGGGAATGTCTATTCCCGAAATGATTGACAAAATCTACGATATGACTTTGAGTGAACGACGAGTCAAAGTGCGCGATATAGTTGAGACCGTTAGTGTATCGAAAGGTACTGTGTTTTCAGTTTTGTAAGAAAAATCGGGTGTGAAAAAAATCTCGATAAGATAGATGCCGCGATTCCTCCCAATGGAAAATAAACGCAGACAAATGGGTTCCGAAGAAAGCAAAGACATTGAAATGGACCGGCAAGATGATGGCCACGGATTTTTGAGCTGCACTTGGAATCATCCGCACCAAATACTTTGAAAAAGGAAAAGCAATAACTGGAGAGTATTATAAGTCGTTATTGTACCGGTTGAGAGTCAAAATCGAGAAAAAACGTTCTCATTTGAAACAGAAAAATATCCTCTTTTATCTAGACAATCCACGGGTGCACCCATGTGAAGCTTAGAAGGACAAAATCATGGTATTAAAGTTCGATTATAGCAACATCCACCGTATTTGGACCCCAGTGAATTTTTTTTTTTTTTTTTAATTTCCAAACTTCAGTTTTCTTTGATTTGGCATTGATCTGAAAATTTATAAAAAGGTAATGCTTTGGTGGCGAAGGGGGAGGGGGAACAAAAATGTACTGACATTTTTTTTAATGCTTTTTTTAAAATCTATGAGAAATTAAATGTTTATTTTTCTAGGATACCGGAAGAAACCACGAATCAAATGTCGACTGCGGAATAAGTAGCTGTTGCCAGGGGAGTCTGTAACCAGGATGTGTTTTGAGATCAATTGGGTGACGGATTGCGAGAGAATTCTAGGAAATCTTCCAAATCTGACTCAATTTTTTATTTTTCTAAAGTAAATTTAATGAAACTGAAATACGATCCAAGGCAACGCTAATTTACTTCTTGCGACTTTGAAACCTCTATCTTTATAATGAAAAAGGGAAGGATGGAAAAATGAGCTTTTCGAACCATTTTAATATTCGTTCCTTGTACACATTTCAGTAATTTCTTTACGGTCAGATTTCTTATTTATCACATCTAAAGAAATATAACAAGTTACACTAAAATAATATATAATAAAGACTATCGGAGATTAATCTGACATTAGAAAACAGATATTTATCGTAATTAATTATTTCATATCCAGTGCTTTAAATTGTAACATACTGTAGTCTAATATAAATAAATTTGTAATTCTTATAAATTAGTTACAGAGCTAACATTATAAATTTAATAATTTTTTTTTCTGTTTTCTCAAAATTATATCTATGATGGTGCTATGTATTTGAATTACAACTGCATTTAAGAAATAAAATGTTAAAAATCTGAATCAAATTTTTACCGAATCATTTGTGTAAGGCTCCCGTCTACCGGCCATTTTGATTTCGTGAACGTAATGTTATTAATCCTATATAATTTCTGCTACCATCCTCAAATCTGTACTATTTTATCCATTTGATTGCAAAAAAAGGCGTCCGAAAGAGCAAAAAATAATGAAGGTTTCTCCATTTTCCCAACTATCATTAAAAATTTTTTTATCCCTAATTTAATTACTCGTTTATGAGGTTTCCGGGATCAGAGAGAAAATGTAATTCCGCTGAAATCTCCATAATTTTTTTTTCCTTTTTTGAGTGCACTTTTATTCATTCAAATGGATAAAATAGAATAGATTAGAGGATGGTTGTAGAAATTCCATACAATTGACATTACGTTTACGAAATCAAAATGGGCTTAGAGGGGAACCTTAAACGCATCTAATTTTAACCTATTTGGAAATTTATCTAAATTTACAGATCAAATAAATAAGAATGTTCAATGAAAAGTTAAAAACGAATAATAATAAATGCGTTAAGAAATGTTGTTACGCAAATGTAATGCAATAAAACCCTTTTTGAAACAAAAGTTCAAAATTTTCGTATTTTAAATTTCGTTGTTTTATGTCAGAAATGAAAATTTTCTTATAATCAGAGAGAATTTCCAGATCAAATTCTGAAACACATTGTAGACAATCAAAAATCTGTGTTTCAGGAACAAATAACGTGTTAAAATAGACGAAATTAATGCTTTATCCGCTTTAATGAAACCAGAGAATTTTTTTTTTCATACTAAAGTCATAGAGTGCTATAATTGCTGCTATATGTTTTTGCATTACAAAAAAACTAAAATGAGATTTTGAATTGTGTTTGGGGCATGACAGCCCGTATTGCTTCTAAACATCGTTCCAATTCACCTGGTCTATTCAAACATCGTTCCAATTCACAGATGTCTACGGTATGCGAGTTATGTGGCTAATGTTGTCTAGACCAGTCGTCGTCAACTTGTAAGATTCCAGGAGGCACTCGAAAAGTTTGTGTCTGGCACGTCCAGAAAAGGACGGTCAAATTAAACTTCTTGATATCGTACGCCCTTTCTTAAATATAAAATCTTATTTATGAGTATAAATGTTTTTATTGATATTTTATTGCTTTCGTAAGCAGCTAAAATGTTACATCTTATCTTTTTTTTGTACAAAAGTTACTCATTAAAAATAAAAGAATAAGTACAGAATAATTCTGATGTAAATAAGAATACCATCTTAAATGCTTTCACTGTTCAATGTGTCTAAATCAGTTATTTATCTCATGTTCATAATTCAAAAATCGGTTGGAATTTTCTGTTTCTCAGTATTTTCCCCGACTCTTCTAGTGATTTGTTTTGATTGATCTGTGTAAATTAGTATCTGGAAGTAAAGATTGCACGCACATCGATTTTTTTTAAATTTCATCACTTACAATTTTCGATTAATTTTAAACTTAAGTTCTTTCATGTATACTCAAATATCTATTGGATGTACAGTTAAAAGTTATTTCTAAAATAGGAATATTACGTTGTATTACATTGTAATAATGTATCTCTCTTACTACAACTATTTATTTGAGAGGTCAACACTCGGAGGGAGGAGGAGGGCACCCGATTTCTAATTAAATTTGAAGAAAAATATACCATGGGTATATGAATGTACCCCTGGCGTACAGAAAAATATGCCCAGCGGTGTATCCAGGGGGGTGGGGTGGAAAGGAACATATGCAACCCCCAAGAATGTTTCTGAAAATTGATATATTTTAGAGTGATTCCTTAATTATACTATTAAAAACGTTTTAAACTTTTAAAAATAAACTTTTTCCCCTCCTGCTTATATTTTTTCATTAAAAAGAGATCAAGAATATATATATATATATATATATATATATATATATATATATATATATA
>BMAW01083949.1:211946-264928 GCA_019974015.1 Nephila pilipes | reverse complement strand
TATATATATATATATATATATATATATATATATATATATATATATATTACTTTTCTTAAATTATCTTTATTTTTGTTACTTGACAAAAAATTATATTTATCCTTAAACAGCTTTAAATAGAAAAAATAAGACCAATTTTGCGTATTCTTTGGTTTCTACCAAGTGGTAATTCTAAACTAAAGAAATTGCTTTTTTTCATGGCGATGACGATATGCACCCAACCAAAACTGATTTTTGGTTAGGCAAATAAGTTACCGACAACTAAACTAGAAGTCTTTGGTGGGAGATCAATTGATTACGGGATTGATCGTGAACAAAATGAAGTAACCTTGAAAAGCAATTTAAAATTATACGCTGCTAAGGCCCTAATGAAAGTGGACTGAAAGAAGTTGCAGAAGAATAATTTAATGACCAAGCACCCACATTTTAGAACTGTGAGGACTGTTAAATGTACCAAAATGGCGAACTAACCTGGGGAGGAAATGGAATACATTGGAGTTCCTCTTTACTCAATACTGAGTGACAAACCTGCACGAACATGATTAATGCAAGAATCACGCAATCAGTGGCAGGTGGCGCCAGGTTTGAAAGCGATCATTATGGAACTGCAGCTCGGGAAGAGCAGTGGCTTTTAACCTGCGATAATTATTGAGAGCCACAATGAATATTTTAAAATCAATCAGTAAAAAGTCAAAATGTCTTTTTGGGAAAAAAAATCACTCCAAGCGAAACACTAAAATTAAAACCTATTTCTTATTTGATTTCTGGAGTATATTAAGGCTCCCATCTACCAGCTATTTTGATGTCATGAACGAAAGGTTAATCCCTTGGAATTTCTACTGCCGTCTATTTTAACTATTTGAATACAAAAAAACTGAAATCGAAAGAGCGAAAAATTATGAAGGTTTCTACAAAACTGTATTTTCACCTCGATTTTTGAAAATATTTTAGAATATTTCAAAGATCGGAAAACTCACAATGAATTATTAATATAGGGGTAAAAATAATTTTAAAAATAAGAGTGGATATAATCCTCTCCACAGAAACGTTCATTATTTTTTCCCCTTTCGAGTGCACTTTTTTTGCATTCAAATACTTAAAATAGTAAAGATTTGAGGACGGTAGTAGAAATGCAATAGGATTAACATTACGCTCACGAAATCAAGATGGCCGGTAGACGAGAACTTTAAACAAACATATACATAACGTATAAGCAAAAATATATGTGCATAATACCATTTCAGTCTCATTATCTATTGATTATGTATAAGTTAATTATTTAACAAAATGTTAATAATTTTGATTGTTTCGTAGTGGCTCCTATCAGATTTTTAATAGTTGCATCTAGTTCAAAGCTGAAGAGAAGAAAAAATTAATTTTATTTAAAACATTTCTTACAAAAACCTGAAGAATGCGATAGTGACCGACAAAAATAATTGGTAATTTAGTATCGGGGGGAGTAAGTCACATCACAACGAATTAGTCAGTTACAATTCTGAATACACGAGATATACAAAACACAACTTAGCCAACTGTAAACTAAAGTATTACAAATCTGCTTTCATCAGAAGCAATCCGATGATGACGAAGCTAAGAAAGCGACCAGAAATCTAAAGTTCAGCACTACAACTTAATAATTTTTTTTTCTTATACAAAATTAAAGAACTTTTATTCGTTTGTGCGAATAAATGCTCATCTTTCTGTAGTTCAATTTTGGCATGAAAGTTTAAATTGAGCCTTTCAAAAAATAGGAAATTGAAATTCTCTTGTGAAGTTTAATGACACGCTGTTTTTTTATACATGATCGGTGAGCTGTGCACCACTGAAGTTCCTCATTGTTGTAAAATAGAATTTAAAAAAAAAGAAAAAACGTTTCAGCCACGCACATTTTGAAAAAAAATATATGTCTATTGTTACAGAGGGCATCATGTGCAGTGTGTTGCCATGGATCATTGTGTTCCATTATCCTCACTTTTTAGTTACAGTTCTTGATGTTTCCCACAACTAGAGACTGGAAATTTTTTTTTAAAAAAACAATCTGATAAGTAAGAGGTGGTCCATGGCAGTCCCCATTTAGAAGAATGAATCCTAGATACTTTATATTATGTTTCTGCCCCTTTCTGAAGCCAGAGAATCATCTGTAACAGTCGCGAGTACAAGATATTAGTCTTTTCTTCGGATAAGTGTGACGAAATGTAGGCTGTCCCTGATTCAATTGCCTCAAACACAAACACCTGATTTCTAGAAATTCAATAATTATTAGTAATTCCTTTCCTTCTATAGTCAAATCCTTATTTGAAGTATTTTTTGATGAGGCAAAAATAATATTTCCATTTATGAGTACACAATTTGAATACAGTACTCTCTCAATAATCCGACAGATATTGGTTCACAGCTCCGTAAAATTATCGAAAATGCCAGGTTTTTTGTGAAATCACTAAAAAATAACACGTTTAAACAGCAAAAATATGCACAATTGTATGAAATTTAATACAGTGTACTCGAAAATAATGCGTCAGACACAAGAAAAACACTAAAGCTTCAAAAGAAAAACACTGTTTTGCATCGATAATCTAAATTATTCAATTGAAGTAAAAGGTGCAAAATAATTTTCAATTCGTCTGCTTATGTAAAAACCCCAGATAATTGGCAGGGTCGGAAAGGTAAAGTGTCAGAATATAGAGGGAGTGCTGTATTTCAAAAAACTGGCTTTCTGGTTCTTTTCAAATGATGAAAACAACTTGCAACGAAAATTACTGAAGGATAGTTAAAAGACTAATTAAATAATAATCCATTTTTTCTCTTTGATTAAGAAATGTAACTTTTTTAAGAACAGGTTGATAAACCGAAATTTATTTCAGTTCTTAACTTTAATAATCAATCAGCTTATTTGAATCGAAAACATAAGAATTCTATTAATAAACAGATAGAAAGAATCCTTATTTTTTCGTTTAGATTCTTACCTTCCTTTTCTTTTGAATTCTAAGAGTCGTGTGAGGATATTTTACTTCTTGCTATATTTTTTATAAGAAAGAAAATTTTTTGAAAGTTCTTGTTTTTGTTAATGCTTTATAAAAACTTAGTACTCGTTTCAATTCCTTATACAAAGCGAATTTTTTGCAAGCTTTATACTGTATTTACTTTGCTAATTAATAATTTGCATTATCTATCGCTCTTAAATCTTTGATTATGACAGGAAATATTATAATGTTCTGATGCAATTTAAGTGACTTAAAAACAATTTTCTTTGAAATATATTTCGTACAAATGAGTTCCGAAAATTTATCAATGCGTCTTCAGTTTTTTTTTTTTTAAAAAAAAAATTATAAATGCCTATTTAATAGATCGCAAATTTTTTTTAATTGACATTAAATAGTTAAAAAGAATTTGAAAACAAAATATCTTAAGACTAAAGAAAAACAACTTTATCCAGCAAACAAACATATATTTAAAAAAAAAAAAAAAAAAAAAGCTTGTTAATCTGTCATTTGTGATGTTTTAAAAAAGTACTTTTAACTTTTCTGTCAGTAATAAAAGCTAAAACTGTCAGCATTTCTCTCAAATTTTTATTTAACATAAACGCGACACATTTTTACGCAATCATCCTATCAGAGTACAAGGTCCCTTTTTTATATTCCTGTATGCAGGTACAAATACTTAAAAATTTAATGTTCTTCGCCGCACGCAACTGCGTACCAGCCAGACACTTATAGTAAAAATTTAAATAAGTTTATATTAGTATTAAAAAAATTATATATATAAGACTCAACTAACTAAACTAATGATATATGTATATGATTCATCAAATTAAACTCTTCAGATTTGATATTTGAATATCGATTATAATACAAGTTATTTTAATTTGTGTGTATGTGTTATTAATTAATGTTATATCAACACAATTATTAAAACAGACGTTAACTCACTTAATAGAATTTTATTTATTTTCTCATATTCGAAACATGCTATTTATTGCTTAAACAAATGATTTTTTTCGGTGTTTTCATAGATTAAAATAATTAATACTTTTCGTCACCCATTTATAACTATATGAAATTTTCATTTCAAGTTTATTATTACAGATTTATTTCGCTATCGATTAGTAAAACATTATAATTGGTACGTTTAAATTGGAGAAGAATATGATGCAGAAAATATAAAACAGATCAAATGATAAAGTAATCACTTTACTGTGAGGAAAAGGCAGAAAACTATTGTTTTTCCCCCTCTTCGAGTACTTTGATACTACAGTATAAACAGAAAAATCATTTAACTTGGAACAAGCTTTCGAAAATATATATCTAATAAGTTAATTAAGAGTTAGTGAGATATTTTCTTCGATTTTCAGCTGTCATGCTGGAAATATAGTTTTATTTTTCTTGCTGTGAACTTATTCAAAAACACATTAATAGAAAACCATTATTGTATATCACTTCTTTCTGAATTAATTCAAATTATATAGTTAACATATCTCGGGGTTTTTACAAGGATTCTGGAAATATAATAAATCTTTATTTTAGAATCTCTGAATAAGCCTAAATTCAAAAAAAGGAATTCGAATTTAACTGCTACTTGTACTAATTCGAAGAATATTTGGAAGAATCTTTGAGATAGAAAGTATCTGTCTCTTACAATTATAAATTATTTTAAAAGTGGCACACACACACATATATCTCACTTTTATCTTAGAATCAAAAGTCAAGACTTCTTCATTCAGTATCAAATAATTAATTACTATTTGAACACTAATTTCGTTTCTTAAATTAATTACATAAACGTTATAACTATTTCAGTAAAAAAATATGATTCAAGTATTCGAGACTCCTCTCTATTATAGAAAAGGTCAAGATTATTGTCTCTTAGCAGTTCTTCATTCAAACTGGGACCTTTATTTGGAAGGTTAGACAAGGTCAAAGAAGAATGACTTCCTTTCAAGACTGGTATCTATCCATCATTCCCCGTCACGACAAAGAATCGAAGTGGCTCCAACCAACTGTCTGGATCTTGCATCAGCCCCTGGAACTTCAAAATTGCAATAAAATGTTTCATGAGAAATAAATAATAATAAATAATTGCCATGTTTATAAAATGTTTAATGAGAAATATTTTTGTTGTACAGATATTCTAATGATACATGTTCCAGTGATATTACAACAGAATTCGCCTGAAGCAAATCAAGTAGCATGCGGGTCTATATTCACAATTTAAGAACTAGAATCAACAGCAATAAGCTGAAATTTAACTCCTTTCAAAAGGGAACATAGACGGTACTGTGTTAATAGTTATGATATGTCTACTAAATGCTTAAATGAAGTCGTTAACCAGCGCCAACAAACTAACGCTAATTATCAGGATTCTAAGGAAAAAGTTTCAAACAAAAACAATGCGAGGAAAAAAGGTAGAGAGACTATTAATAAGGAGAAAAAATTTAAAGCAGAACGTAAAACGCTGCTTCAAGATAAAACTCATTGGAATATAATGTTAATTTACCAAATTGAATGTATTTAAGACTTTTAATATTTTATTTAGTAAGGTTTGAACATATTTTTTTATTTCAGTTTTTCGGAAATTTCAGATGCCGTTATGGTATTTGGAATAATGAATTAATAAGCTTATTTCCTTGTAAAAGCTCGGTAAACAACAGTTGAATTAGAAGATGGAGATGATTTTTTTTTTAATCCTACGTATGGCAATGAAAATCCTTGTTTGTATTTCATTTTTATTGGAGATAAAGCCAATCTTCTCAGAACAAATTAGGTTAAAGAATTTTTTTGGAAACGAAGGTATTTTGAGAAAAAAGTATTATTGCTTTTGTTAGACATCAAAAAATATATCATTAATAAATGTTATTGACTTACATTCCTATTTTTTTTATCGATTTACTTATGAAGTCGAGCTGCTCGTTCCAACCAGCGGCTCGGCTCACAAGTATATATGCAGGTTAATAAAATTGCTTATTACAATAAAAAGTACTTCAAATTATAAATAGGAATAAATAAAAAAGACTAAAAATATGTAGTTTTGTCTAAAAAAATCGTTATGTATTTTAAATATGTTTTTTTGTAATGTCAGAGGTACATAGAAGTAAAAGATGCTGGATTTTTTTTTAAATTATAAAATATGGGTAAAATTTCCATCGTCTTAGTAATTAATAATTTTGAAATCATCTAATTTTTGTTTTTCTGATATATATTTGTGTATAAATTGCTCTCGAGAAGTACATAGAGGAAAAAATCTCTTCGGTGTATTAAGCTGTTACTGTTAGGATTTCTATATTTTATTGTTTCTTCTATTATTGTTTAGACCTTCTATTATTGCTTAGGCCTGTAAATTTTGCTGACACCAAAATGTCAAGAATTAAATTGTAAAAAAAGTTATGATAGAATTTCGTACAAAAAATATATGAAATTCTAAAAAACACAAGAAGTTTGCTACAAAAAAATTATAAGACTTGGAATGTTATTGAAACTAATAATTCTAAGCGCACGAATAACTAAATCTATCGAAATTACTGGATTTTATTAATTATACAATAAATGTATCAGGATTTCTTAAATATCTTTCATATATCTGTGAAAAAAACTTTCAAAAATATGATTATGTTGATAAGCTAAAGAAATTCTGTATGAATTTCTTGTAGTCAGTAAAGTTAAAGCTCTTTCATTCTCTAAGTATTACGTGAAGTAAAAATAAATTATCTCAAACTCTCAGAATTGCAACAAGGCCACGGTTAGAAAACTGCGCGTGATTTTGAAGATCTGATGTATATTGTTAATGAAAGCATGGTTATCGAAATACATCACAGGGGGTAAATGAAGAGAGTCCCATAATCAAACTAATAACGCTTCCAAAAAAAAATTAAATAACTGGGATAGCCACAAACGAAGGTTCCTTTATTCTGCTGCGTTTGTTACAAAATATTTGATTTCCATAAATTTCTGGCTGAAACACTCAAAGTTTAAAAAATCTTTTTCTGAAGAATATTTAATAGAAAAATTAGAAGACATTGTAGGTAAGGGGGAATATCATTGCAATGAATGTTTCAAATTTAGAAAAAAATTTTTGGAATGCCCTTTCCTAATCGGAAATGGCGTTCCTCAGTGTCGTGAAAAGTTAATCTGGTATCATTCCCGGGACGCATGAACTGCTCCTAGAGGAAAAGGTCAAACATATCTTCAAGCAGCAATAACAAACACTGATTGCTGTATTTTGATAATAGCCGTTTTTCAAATTTCTCCATGGATTCAACATGACTTACAAGAAATCACATGACGCATTTTGAAATGCAATTTCTGTAGAAGCAGGAAATAGATGTATAATCAGTGTAAATAATCTGAGAAATATCATGAACAAGGATCCAAGTCTTTAAAATTATTTTATCGTTTTTAAAGAGTATTTAGCATTGAGGTTAGGAATTAACGAAAAGTGAACATAGCTATAAAAATTATTCAACTATAATCAACTGTCACATTCTATATGTGTGTGTGTGTGACTGTGTGTGTGTGTTATGCTATTAATTTGAAAGCTTAGATAAGTTCATTTCAGTCCATGTCCATTTTAAGTGTCGTAAAACAATTTGTTGATACAAAAAGTTTGTTAAGGTTTATCATAAATTAAAACAACTATGTTACTTTTTGTTTATATTTTCTACGAAGATCAACCCGAAATTCTTTGACATAAAACTAATTTTCTCATCAGATTTAAACCATATTGTTTCATTAAACTAAATTTGCCACGATCTGACTAGTAGATTATTGATTTTTGTCCTTTAGTTTCTCGACAAATAATATTTTTTTTTTATTTCATACCGAACATTTTCAAAAAGGAATTAATATTTTATTACTAAATCACGCATTTCATTTTGTAAATTTAGATTTTATGTAATTGCTCTTTCTCAGTGGCCCGAGATTCTTTTCCCTCAAACTCCACCAAAGAGGTATCAATTATATCGTTTAACAATATCAACCACATAATTTTAAATTTTGAAGGGAATTTCCGATTGTATGAAAAAACCTTTAATCTGTCAAAAATCAATTTGCGTATATTTATGTTCTGTCCTCCTTTTTTCGCGGTTTCAACCATGAAATACTTCAACTTTTCATCCTCAAAACAGCTTTTGTTGAATATATGATACTAACTGTCCACAAATTTAATCTAATTATTCAATGACAAATCACGTCTCTTAAATTTCTGGAACTGAGACATAACAGATTATAAAAATATGGTAAACTTGAATGAAATGAAACAAAAAAAAGTTCATGTATGTGTGTGTGCGTGTGTATATCGCATATTCCGGCGTATAATGCGCACCTATAATTTCAAACTTCATTTTTTAATTTTTATGTATATTCCCCATATAACGCGAACCCCTTTTCTTACGAAGAAGCCTAGAATTTACTTGTTTGATTCTTTTATCTTTTGGAATTATTCATTTGAAGGACTTTTTTAGGCTTTCAAACAATGATAAACTGAATTTACTAGCGATAAGGGAACACAACATGTGCATAGTGCAAATGCTCGAGGGAGTAAATTATTCACCAAACAAGGTAAATAATATTCATGCAGATGTCCATAAGAAAGTTATTCTAGATTTTCGAGGAAAGGGGGATACAATTTGGGAAAAGAAGGTACTTCCTCCCCGAATGAATCCACAGAATTTAGAGTCAGGTGTTTTCTCTTTCTTCAGTCATTTGAAGCCTTGGTCTTAAAGCAGTTGAAATACAGATGTCTAGGGTTTCTTTTAGTAGTAAATATAGATCCTGTCAAACGAAACAAACACAGCACTCGTTTAGAATGCAGTCATTTGAAATTCATTCCATTCTATTTGAGGAATAAAATGGAAATCGTGCTGCAACAATGAAGTTTGACGTTGGTGTAAGAAAAATGAAATCGTAATAATTAATATGCCAAAGAATAACTGTGCTTTGCGTAAAATAGTAACGATATGGCATATCCTAGAAGAAACGAACTGGCTCTTAGAAAATTGCCTGAATTTATTAATTGTGATAAGAAACAACGTACATTTATTTACCTTAAAGTGTTTAAACTTTAAAGAAAGGTTGAGTTGGTATTATCGATATTTATGGTATGGAATAATTTAATTCGTACGAAGAAAAACGAATGTTTCGCAAAAGCTTCAGAAAGTTTTAGGAAACAAAATGATACATTTGTTGCTGTAAGTTACGAAGACAAAAAAAATTATTTACTGTCACATTTGGAAACATGGATGAAAATCTTAAATGTTTGATTTAATAGGAAATAAAACAATTGATGTAAAAAGAGAAAAAAAAACGATTCACATAAAAGCAACAGATCACGAAAAATCTCCATTCACCGTATTACCTTTCTACGTAGCGAACGATACAAAGTTAAAACCTATGATCATTTTTAAAAGAAAGACAAAGTCATTTTTGGATGTTTGGAAAATGCGTCCCGGTGCCTTAAGTAACCGAAAAAGGTTTTTAGTTTGAGGCATGTTCAGATTCCTTTTAACGGATTATACGAAGAAATTTATGAAAGAGTGCAATCCAAACACGTCAATTATTCCATGTGGATTAGCGCCATTAGTTCAGCTTTTAGATGTATGCATCAATAAACCATTCTAAGGAAACTTAAGATGACAGTGGACTGCATGGATGTTAGAAAATGGGAAAAAAAAAAAAACATTCACAAAAGAAGGCCAAATACGTCATGCCAGTCTAGAAATACTGTGTGGGTGAACAATAAAAGCGCGGGATGAAATTAAACCGGACATATAATTCAAAAGTCATTTAAAAAATTTAGTATATCTAGCACTATAGATAGAATTAAAGATGATTATTGATTTAAGTATCAGAGTAACAGTGATTTTTGAAGACGAAACAAAATTAGATGATGTGCCAGAAGATGTAACGGAAAACGACTCTGACCAACTTTTAATGTTATCCATTAATGGAATTTTTTAAATACGTGAGATGTGTCATTTCTTTTAAATAAGCAGCATTTGTGTAAAAGTAGAAGTCTATTTTTTTATGCTCATCTTTCTTTTATTTTTAAATTTATGATACGGGTACAACGCGCACCCGTTTATTTCGATATCATTTTATGTATTCCTTGTAAAGTGCGCCTTGCAAAATGCGATATATAATGAGTAAATATTGGTGAATTTGTTTGAAATAACGGGGAGTCTTTACTATACTGGGTTGAAAGTGAAACTTAGTCTTTATGCAAAACATTTCAGACGACGTCTTTGTACGCTAAACATCCGTATATGTCAGAATGTAGATAAATCGATTCAATCGTCTTAAGCAGTTCAGACAGGTTTTATGCAATTCATGAGAATGAATGAGGGTACAAAGACGACAACTGGACTTGTTTCCGAAAGAAGAATAGTTAAAACCCTCGTATCCAAACAATCACGAATCAAAGTGTCTCGATATCTGAATACTGTGGGAGAGATTTCAGAGTGCCGGAAATATTGATCAACTACTAACTGTTAATTCCAGGTCGACCAAGAATCAAAATCATTCTCTAAAATCGGTATCCGTCAATAACTGCAGATAACAACATCAGAGGGATAGTTGAGACAGAGCACTCACAGCCACCACAGCAGTGGTACTAGTTTCCAGACAAACAGTGACAGTCACAAAGGTCTCTATGCCAGACGAAAGGCAATCGGCATTTCCCTAACATCTACGCATGAACACGCTTGTTTAATCTAAAGTTTGGGACAGCGGAATGTTCCACGAAGAATCTCGCCTTAGTCTGAACCCTGAATCTCAATTGCTAACGATCATTATTTTTCTTTTATGCCCAATTTTCTTTCAAATCGTTTCTTTGGAAAATAAAAGTGATTATTGGTATTTCTATACCTCTCTCTCTCTCTCTCTCTCTCTCTCTCTCTCTCTCTCTCTCTATATATATATATATATATATATATATATATATATATATATATATAATAACCATTTTACACTCGCTATCCCTTATTCTGACATAGATTTCCTTCATTATTCCTATAGTTACCAATTTTGCTAACATTTGAACACCATTGTATATGTAAAGAGAGAAGGAGAGACATTGTGTCCCATAAATAGAGGTATAATCTTTAAGGGGAGGTAGGGCGCATTAAATAGATTTAAGTAGCAACCCATGATGGGAAAACGTCATTGTTCATCGTGCTAGGGGAGAAATATCTGATTCTTTCCATTCGAGCAGTATCCCTTTTATTCGTACAGTGCTACAAGGGCAAGGAGTTGGTGGACATGCTTTTATTGTATGAATTGGCTGTAAGCAAGACATGAGCAGTTCAACGACTGTACCGAGGACGGTTAACACAGAGATATCTACCCAGCCACCGTTTGTTATTGCATTACAATTGTACGACCTTGAGTCTTTAAGGGGTTACTGACATTGGAAGGTGACTCATACGCACGCCTTAGAGGTGTGTCGTTTGGTCAACAATAGATTGAATATGGAGGACATTTTCTGGTCTCCTCGTTCTCCGGATTTCAGAGGGATGGATTCTTTTACTGGGTGCGTGAGTACTTAAAACTGTTGTGTATGCAATATCTGTCGAGTCTGAAATGGATCTGGTTGCAAAAACTGTGCTGCGGTATGTACCCAAATAAATGTAAACATTAAATAAAATTAAATAAAGCAGAAATGAAAATGAGACATTGATGAACCATATGTGATATAGAAAATCTTACTTCCACCACGACAAAATTAGCACCACGACATCACACACTTTTTACAACGTTTTTCTGAATTTCACTTGGTGTGTGTGTGTGAGTGTGTGTGTCATCAAATTTTCGATCGTTAATTTAACCAACTTCCCATCATGCTAGAGCTTTGAAATTTTGGGAATCGTTCGTACTCGCCTAACAATGTAATATTTAGACGTTCGCGACAAGTTTTAACTAATATTTCAATAATTTTAATAATTCAAAATATTCTTTCCCCTCGGCGCTTTTAGAATTGAGAAAAAAATTTCTTTCCCCCTCTGGGAGCAACGGGCACTCCCCACGCAGCATGCGGTATCGTAAACCTTTTGTACTCACAAAGGGGAGATATTATCTCCCCTTTACTATCTCCGAGATAGTAAGGGTTGCTGACTTTTAGTCAGTAATCATTCTCAAGAAAGAAAGTTTCCAATATTTGGCGCCGTGTCTTATCACAATAATTTTTTCTGAATTCTGGTTCCCATTCTTTTTTTAATAGAATGACTTACAAACTTTCAAATGCATGTTTTGATTTTATGAGTATTATGAATTTTTTAATACTCTCACAAATGTCTCTTTTTAAGTGAATTTTAAAGTTAAAAATAACTAACAGTTTTAACTAATATTTCAATAATTTTCTCTAATAAACTTTGCCACCATATAAAAACGTTGTTTTTAAAAACGTTGGTTTTTATATCGAATTATTTAAAAATGAATTTCTTTCTTATATTTTTAAGAATGAATTAATTTTAGAAGCAATTCATTTCGATATTTTTATAAAATTCCGAGTCAATAAGTTTAAAATTATACGTATTTCGTAATTAGCATGTTTTCTAAAGTTTCAATACGTAATTTAGTTTTCATTGTTCCACATATTGGTCATGAAACTAAAAACATATTGGGGGTACTACGTTAGTTTTTGGATCGTTTTCTATTAATTTGCCAATATTCTTTTAAAAGACATCATCATCTTTTAAGATTAAATATTTCATTCCAACTGTTAGATAATGATAAATAATTTAGTCTCCAATATGTATAGTTATTAAAATTGTAAAATATAAAGCAACTCAAATCATACAATTTCTACTTCAACCAAATTGATTTTAGGAAAATTCTGCGAATATAATCGCAGCGAACTTGAATATTATCACGAGGGGATTAGGTATATTAATATAATCCTATTAAATTTTTCTCAACGCTGAAAATGTCCTGTCCACTTCAGTAGATACTGATGCATAAAATTTCTGAACTTTTTTTTGAAAACAGTACGTTTAATAATTCTATCTTACTTAAATTTTGCCGCACTTGTAACTGCACGAAAACATTTCTTTTCTATATGTTTTCAGGTCGCCATAGATATGGTTGATTTCTAGAAGAAAAACTCCTGTTCTTCTATTTTTAAAATAACATTGTGGAATTTCGATGACACGTAATGCAAAAAATAAAGCCAATATTCTGCTTTTGAGTTATCAAAATAAATTTTATAGCTGTGGGGTACTTTTCGTTTGGAAAAAAATAAGGTTTTTTAGCAGTATATATTTGTAGAACACATTCAATGGCAGGAAACACTAACCATCTTGTAATAACATATTCCTTTTTTCTTTTTATGATCGTCATCTACGAACTCACAAAATTCGTTTAATTCATCAACCTGCACTGAACAAAAGTAATAAAAAAAATTTAAGTCAATTCCAATTAGGTCAATAAAGGAAAATTTTATTTTAGTTACTTTTTATTAACTAATTACAATTAATATAAATACGTATATACATAGGACAGAATCACAATATTAAGTGGCAAAAGGAAAAAAATTTCAGCGATCTACACGCTTCGTCACTGACGGTATTTATTCCTAAATTTATATCCTGCCAAATATCTTATATAAGAGAAATTTTTTTTTCCCAAATGAAACTAAAATTAATTATTTGAAATTCAAATAAAAAATTTTATGCTTCGACGAGATTCGATCCGAAGGCATGAATATTCTACGCCGACGTTCTACTAACTTTGTCATTGCAAGACAATTGACATCGTAGAAGCATTGGCTTGTTTCTTAATTCATCCGGTAAATGAAATGGTTGGAACGCAGTTTAGCCCAACCACCCTTGGCGAGAGGAATTATTTGGCCTCTTCGCTGACTTAAAGTTAATGATGAATAAAAAGTATTTTATTAACGATTGAAAATTTGAACAAGATATATATAGGGAGAGTGTGAACTAATAGTTAGAATTTAAAAAATAAAAGTACAAATAAATCTCAGGGATAAGTATTTGAACATCATTGGGTAAACAATTGGCCGCTGTCTGTATAGAATTATTCATAATATTTACTGCGCCAGTAATGTGTCTATAAGCTGCCTTTCTCCCTGATTAGCTCATAGTTTATTTAAGATGTTGTTTTCATCACTCCTTTGTTTCCCTCCAAAAAGTTGGTATGCATATTATCTGTTGAGAAATCCAAGTACTTTCTTATCCTTTTCCTTATATACATCGGTAATTATTGTCTCTCATTTTGTTCCAGAACAAATAAATTTTGGATCGAAATATGCTTTAATCAATTTGTAGGTACAATCTTTTGTTTGCGTTATGAAGTACGCTCCCACATTATCCCGTTGCTGTAGCTAATTATTTTCCCCCATCTTCAAATTTCTTTTTCTGAAAATATGACTCCATACTTTAACTCGAAGTTTCTGCGGATGCGGAACGTTTGTGTTTGGTAGATTGAATGGGTTTTTCAACATCAGTTTTCCCACTATTTGCAATTGAAAATACAATTCTACATTGTACACTGGCGACTGTTGTCGTTTTTGGTGCTTGTTTTAACAAAGGACAAAGGAATATTTCGTTTTCGACGTTTGCTGATATAGCAAACAAAAAACGTACCTTTTTATTTGAAAAATACAGCATATTTATTTGAAAAACGTAAAACAACGTATAGGAATCCGACATTGTTTTGATGGATTGATTGATTTTATGGGCAACAAAAGTTAGTATCCACGCTTTGATAGAGAACAAGGAATTCCATTCCCCCCCCCCATTGTTGCCATTTCGGGTTATTGAGAATTGGTGGAAAGAAATCAAAATAAATGCGGCCTTCACAGCGGGGAAGGACTGCGTGCATTGCTGTATATCTGCAATACAATGTCTCACGGGGGGCGTGAGAATCTGAACAATATTAAAGATATAGCATTAGATTCGATTATTGTTGGGAGCTGATTTAAGATTGCTTTTTCAAAAATCGAATATTTGACATAGTGATAAACTAATTTGCTTTTGTCTTACCCAATCAGTACATGTTGGTGAACAGATAACATTTTACGATTAATCAGGATCAAAAGTATGAAAATTAGTAATGTACTGATAAAATCAGAAGCAAGGTCACCTGAAACAAATACCATTTAAAACTATTATTTACTCAATTTTTGATTAATTGTGTCTAATTCAATCATTAAAAAACACCGAGAAATATAAAAATTTGCTAAGTGTAGGAGTTAATTTCCTTTTTTGCTTGATTTTTAATTAGATTTATATAAAATTTGATGAAAGACGAAATCCAAGTTATTTATGATATCAGTTTTATTTATCATTACAAATATATCTTTATTTATTTTTATAAGTATTTATGTTTCCCTCCTATATTTTATAAATATTACTTGTTCAATGATTTCAGTATTGTTTTAAAGGTGTCCTAATTTTTTTTTTCTAACGTCTATCGTACAATATGCTTTATTGACGAATGTATCTAATTTTGGTAAAGTATAACTTAATGTTAAAATAATCTTTTTTTTGAAATTCAGTAAAATCACATCAAAATTGAGTTTATTTTTAAACTATTAATATTTTAAGTAGAATTAGAGGCGCGAAAAAATTAGTAAGACAAGCTAAATCTCGCCTATTCTAGAAATATTTCAGGTGCAAATAAACGTATGCAAATTTCTTAAGTAAAAATTTTGATAAAATTAAATTCCTTTTCACGTAAATGCGTTAAGTTTTCTATGTTTTTTAAGTTTAAAATAAATGTGTATAAATTTACTTTATGAAATTTAAACCCATATTATCTTAAAAAATATAAGTCAACTATATCTTCATCTAAAATTACGGTAAAATGAACATATCTGAAAGTTTAAAAAATAACCATTTTTTTTTTAAATGTAAAAACTAAGTTTCTATATAAAATTCCCACTTGCCCAGTTTCTTCAATATTTTTGCACTCCAAAAGGAACTCTTCTTCCTGACTTTGAAAAAAAAGGAGAATTAAAGTTTTTGTAAATTTTAAGTTTAGAATTTTCTAAAAGTATCTATAATATGCATGGAATTAAAAAAAAAAAAAAAAGAAAGAAAGAAAGAAAAGAAAAACGAACTGGAAGATCAAAAACTAAAATGCATCGACAAAAAAGAATAATTATATGGAAAGTTTGTTAGAAAAAAAGAGACTGCAAATGAAGTTAAAAGAAATTTGGTCATAACATGCTTCTCAGAAACAGCTCGAAATATTTTGAATAAAAATTCTAATATTTGGCATGAAAAATTAATATCTCACCATTCCCTTAAAAATCAGCATATGAAAAAAATATTTGACTTAACAATATATATATATTTCTCTCAGACCAAAATTAAATGATGTAATTGATGATGATTCGCTATTTTTGATACAATCTGCTAAAACCAAGTTTCCCGCAAGACAATAACGTAGTCACAATAATGATAAGCCCTTTTGTAGCAAATGGAACCACGCCAGTAGTATTTTTCAATTGCAAAATGAATTCTGACAAAAATATTGACATGTTTGACTAATATTTGTTGCCTAAGGCCCAATATTTACTTCAGAAGACTATTTTATTCAATAAGACAATGCTTCCAAATACGTATTTAAGGGTACAAAACCCTAGTTTAAAGCTAATTCAGTAAATTTACATGATCGGCTGGTTAGGGATTCCGATCTGTTTCCGATACAATATATATGGGGTGTCGTAGACTGAGAAGTCTATAAAAATGACACAATATTAGTCCCAACATATCTTGTGTTAGCCACCAAACTTGGAAAAACATTACCATAGATTCTTTCAAGAACTTTCAGAATCGATTTCCTGCAAGGTGGCTAATTAAAATAATTTGGGAGGGAAAAAAAGTTGTTTTCTTCTGTAAAA
This sequence comes from Nephila pilipes, assembly GCA_019974015.1. NCBI lineage: Eukaryota > Metazoa > Arthropoda > Arachnida > Araneae > Nephilidae > Nephila > Nephila pilipes. Next base: position 248,080 of record BMAW01083949.1, on the reverse strand, counting down.
TTTGATATTAATGGTAAAATATGCAGAGAGAAGAATTCCTTTTGATAAAATGAAAATCAAGTGTATTTTTTTATTCAATTATGCGTTGTCCTTAAATTTTTTCGCACTCAAATAGAATACTGTCCCTGGACGATCTGAAGGAGGCTCAAGTGTCTATTTAGCGGCATTATAGCTACCACAATGTTTACGCAAGAAAGAGAATGGGTACCTGTTTAAAATTCTAAATTTTAACTTACTCCATTTATAAAATGCTGGATCTTGATAATAAAAAGTAAACGTTTAGTATATATTTCTATTTTTTTTATTTTTTTATCGAGAGATTGGTAAAATATGTCCTTTGGGATGATTCAGCGTCCGAAGGAATTAAGCAGTATTATAAATATATTTATTGTAAATACTTTTTTAGTTAAGCTAGCGAGAGAAAATGTAGGAATTTAAAATTATTTTCCGTGGAAAAATGTTGTAATAATGCAATAATTCTTTTAAAGCCGCTCGTGCAACTAAGGAATAATACCATTTTGCGGTCTGTATTGACGTCATCAATTTCTCCTTTTGAGGTTTCCTTTACCAACAACAACCGCAAAATTGGTACTGAAAACCAATGAGCGCTTTAGAAATATTTTCATACAACTAAAATGTTTGTATTGCTTAAGTCGTTTTGACAGACATATATATATAGCATGAAACAGGAAATATTTTTTTCAGATCAACAAATATCCACGGATTGCTGAAGGTTCATGAAGAACATTGAACATCATTTGTAGTCATCTTTATTCTTATCTTTTTTACAATATGGCCCGCCTTTATGTCTTAGCATAAGACAGGCAAATACAAAATTTCGAGATGAGGATTATTTGACAGCTTCTTTTCAAGATTTACTCTAAACAAGCAACGGACAATATCACTCTATTCATTGAACTAACGTATTTCAAATTAATAAAATAACGTTTTTATAGTTACTGTTTTACGGATGCCTGTATCTTTTTAAATAAATCTATGCTAATTGTCTGAAGAATGAAATGGAATTGTAATGGTTCTACGAATCTGAATCTTCGCTTATATATATATATATATATGTGTGTGTGTGTGTGTGTGTGTGCGTGCGTGCGTGCGTGCTAAAATTTAAAAAATATATATTTTTGTTGTTATGGCTGTCTATAACAAGCTTTAAAGCAAGAATCATTGCAGAGATCTGGCTCGTACGAGCATACTGGACAGAAATATCTATTTTATTTGAGCCATTTTTGCTTTGTTTTTGCTTTTCAAGGTTTTGTGGGCTTCTTTTTCTTGTTTCTCTGTGGGAGAGAGATGTTCCATATAATGAAATTTAGACAAATCTGTTTATTACAGATGCTACTTCCTTCTGTATTGTTGGCCATCCCCATCAACCAAGTGCATAACAACTGATTCCTTACACCGAAGCTTAATCATCTTTTTGTTTCCTCGATTATTTGAGTATAAAACACCTATGCATTCTACAGGAAGACTTCGAAGAAGTGTAATTCAATTTTCTTGTGCCAACCCATAGTTTTCCCGAGGAATGAGTAGTAGCACATAACATTGGTCAGCGCGATCGATACCTGACATATCCAAAATGTAATCTCTAGCTATATCTAATTCAGTAGAATTTTTTTATTTTGATCCAAACGAAAAGAAAATTTCTTTATGCACCAAAATTTTCATCCGGAAAAAAAAAAATCTACGAGATATCTCATAAGCGGCACCCAGCTCAGGGATTTTTTTCAGTGATGTCAACTACAATTTATCTCGTAGTGGGTTTCTTTTTTTTTTTTTTTTAATTTAAAAAAAAAAAAAATTCAAATTACTGTAAATGCATTTTCAGAACTACATCTGAACTTTCATGTTATTAGATTTTGTTGCATGTCATTTATTCCTTTAAAATAAAATTTTGCCACCCAGGCAAAGAAAAAAATTTTGCAAAATCCTCTAAATTTGCCTGACAGTAAGTGGGTTTAACAGCGTAATGACTATGGTAAAACTATTCCAAAATATTTCCTGAATTTCAGAAATTCTTGAAAGAAATGAATGCTAAGCATGTGATTGCTAAAAACTGAAAGCTCTTGAATTGTGAGCAAATTGAAGGATTAGAGTAATTTAAATAGTTCTTTTTTCGCACTTTATTATGAATGACCACAAATACCTTCAAATCATGTTACGTAAATGAGGCAATTTTAAAACTGAGTGGTATTTTTGTTGCACAATCAAAAGTGGAGAGAGGGGAGAGTATAGACTTAGACAACTTTACTTGTACAGTTTGGCATTGAGTCTGAGAAAAATACTCATATAATCTACGCAATATAAAATAATTGCCATCAACTGCAAACCCATATTGCAGAATTAATTTAAAACAGTTTTTAGAAGCCAAAATATAGCTCTCTATTAAGACATTGGATTCACTAAAAATTAACGCCAATGAGTTACTTATTTATGTGGAATTTCTGATCTTCTTGCATTTTTTAAAATTTTTGTTGCACAAGTTACAGTCGTAATTATTTTTGCATCTTTGTTTAGGAATTAAAAATGCCATTTTCCGCTGTGCTGAACAGCAAAACCGAAAAACAGAAGCATGACAAGACAATGTAACTATAAAATAAACGTTCAAGTGAATAAATCTAAAAACCTAGGATAAATGTTATCGTATGCTTTTCCAAACATCGCAAAAAGTCACGAACGCATAAAAAAAGATGTTAAAACAACAATAAATTGCGAAACGATTCCAAAGTCTTAAAATGAAGATAACTGTAGACATATTGAATGTATGCGAATTTTTGTTTCAACTCATAAGATTTTCGATTACATATTTATTTCTTTATTTCATACATCTACAGCAATGAAAATAGAATGATTCGAATTCAACATCTTTTTTTAAAATATCTTATTGAATATACTGGTAGATTATGGTAATGGGTGAATGAGCAACGTGATATCTCTTTTGCTCACAAAAAAAACTTTTACTTTTAAATCACAGCAACTATTTTAAATAACTTCACTTTTTAGAAATAAATATATATACACTTCTTATGTTATATAAGACTACTTAAAAAGGAACTAATAATGGTAAAGCAAGAATTTAAAGATTTGAATGGTATAAATGTAATGGTAAAAAATAATCTGTTCGAAACCTCACAAAAATTTAGAAACGAAGCTTAGAGAAACGCATTGCGAGAACAAAAATCCGGGAAGAATGTTATTTTTTTTGTATTTTGAGTCTTTATGAGTAGTTAATCCATTTTTATTTCAAAGGACTTTTAATTCGTGATGCAGAATTTTTTTTTTTTATTTCATATATAATTATATCTCCTTTATCTCTTCGATGCACTTATTCTATTTGAGTTGAATTAATTTTTAACATTGTAATTCTACGGTGTTAAATAAAATGAAACTCAAATTCAGTATTTTCTTCAAAGTATTTTGCCAAAAAAAAATTGAATTTATATATTGTTAAATGACTGGGTCTGCTTAGTGTTTATACACACACAAACAATATTATTCCCGACAGCTTCTTAACTAATTTGTATTGATCATTTTTAATCACACATTTGTCGAGAAATTCTCAGCGCCTCCGGAAAGTCTAAAAAATTAAATACGACAACAACGAAAAGAGTGTTAAGACAATAATGAACAAATCGAACTCGGAAAATTTAGAATAAAAGTTATCTGTTATTTGCGAATAAATTCTTTGCCAGTTCCGGAGATATCCGATTAGATATGGATTGCTCCTGTGTAAGCGATAAATAAAAATCGATTCGAAATAACCGAGACTCTAGAAACGAACAGCATTATTAAAACAACGAGGAAAGTTAATCTGACTGCTCTAGTGTTGTCTAAGTAATTGCATTTTCTGTGAAAAGCCAGCAGAATTGTTCGAGAGCTGTAGCAACGAACAACCTTGATGTTTGAAACGCCAGTAGAAGGAAATTTCGCTCTTCGCACCTGACGTTTGTTCAGGTCGTGGAACATTTTATCTTTTTTTCCTCGAATCGAGCCGTGCAAAGAGCTCTCTTTTCCCTAGCACGGCTTGTTTATTTGGCACATGACGCTGCTAAGCAGTTACATCATCTCCCGTCTATCGGTAGAAGTAAAAAAGACGTTCTCCTACGAGGGAAAAAATGCCATGTAGACGTTGACGTCGTTCGAGAAGCTGCTACCGATTGACCACATTCCGCCAGCGAGATAGTTAGATGGTATCGATTGATCAGTTCGAAAGCATTCTGTGCAAAATTGGCTCTCTCAGAAGAGATAGGGAGGCATTTCGATTCGTTTTTGTAAGATTAAACAATTTTCGACACAGTCGCGATGGTTACGTAGGCTGCGCATTGTCTGGCCTCTTGTCTCTTTTTAATGTCTGGCTTCCATGGCACTTACAGTTAGTGAGACAAGTACCTACGGTGGCTTATGACAATGATTATTACACTGAATGAAAATTTTCAAATTAAGATGAATCTCTCTGATTTACAAGTTTAAAAATAATTAAACAGTTTTACTCAATTAAATCGAGAAGTTCAACTGTATTTTTTGTCTGTTTTAAAAGTAACTCGACTGCTTTATACATGACAGTAATTTTGTTCAAATATGTGTTTACTTGTGTGTGTGAAGAGCATGGAAGGGTAATTTTTAAATTAAAAAGTTCCAAATTCATTGAAAAATGGTGATAGCTATCACGAAATTTATTACATTTGATTAATGATCTTTTCAATATTATAATTACATTTAATTTTTTTCATGATACTACTATTATTTAAGCAAGAGTAATACACTCAATCTCTTTTCCATTATTTTGTTAACGTTTGATAACGAACAATTTATTTTGGTTCCCTCCTCTTGTTAAATTTTAGGTACTTGAAACAAGTTGCTCAGAAATTACATTTGTTTTGAGCTAATATTTGTATATAAAAACACGAAGATGACTGTTGGGAAAAGGGGGATCAGATATTTTATATTCGACATCTTAATTGCTCTGTACTTCAAGTATTTCATTAATAAACGTTAATGGAGACACATCAAAAAATATGGAAGGTGTAAAAATTATCCATTGAAAGTATAAATCAAAACAAGATTTGGAAAAAAACGGCTATATGTTTCGTTATACATTACAGTTATACAACGCAAAATAAGATATTTTGCAGTCTATCAAACAATAAAGTTATTTAATAAGTTATTGCAATAAAATAAATTGAATTTAAAAACTGTTTTTCAAATATATTTCACTTTCACAAATTTTAACTATCATTTTAACGAGTTTGTTTCATATGTCTATCGTAACCGTTTTTATTCTAAAGATCTTTGAGCTTAATTTGACAAAATCTACAGATCTTCAAGTTTTCTTTCACTATTTATACACTTACAAAATTTCCATTGCAAGAACCTATTGATTTAAAATCAGTAAAAAAAAAAAAAAAAAAAAACTGAACTTACTGAACATTATACTTACTAACAAATTAGGAAAATAAACCTGTATTTCTGCAACATTTTATATCATTCATCTTACTTCTTCCCTATCTTTCGTAATGGATTGAATCAAACTTTTCAGTTTGCTTTCATTATTAGCAGAAAATATCAATCCTTTTGATTCGTCAGATTGGAATTTTATGTAGCTTTTTAAGTAAACTTAAATCTTTGAAACTAATTCACAAATTTGCCTGCTCATAATAATTTGTCGTATCTTAGCTTGTCTACATTTAAATTGGGTTCATAGTAATTTTTATGCAAAAGAATTGCAAGTAAATATTTTATATCTAATGTAAAATGTTAGTCATTATATCGTAATTAAAACAATTGCTAAAATGATAATTATACAAAATTATGTCTCTCTCCACATGATAACAATTAGTGAGCTATTTGCGATCTCTCTCCACACACACACACACATATACTGAAATTCTTGTTTATTTTCTATTCTAATAATGTTATTTATTCAAATATTTTTATATATGTCTACATATTTAATCAGAAAACATAATTAAGCACTTTTCCAACTTAAAAAAAAATTTCATTTATGTGTACATATATAAATTTCTGACTTAAAAAAAATTTTCAGTTGAGTGTACGTTTATTCACATGAAACGACATCATAATGTGACGACTTAATTTAGCAAAATAATTTTAACTCTTTCTCTCTCTCTCTTACTTTAGTTGAGACCTAAAAATATTAAGATTAGAATAAAGACTCAAAATAAGTATCAGAATCCAAATTCACGTTTCTAGACTGAAAATGTGAACAATATTTTTCATCTCTTTCTATGTCTTTTTATTACCTGTTTAAATCCATTATTACGTTCTGTGGAATTCGACATCGGTTTCTGTGATTTTATTTTGAATGAACACAATTTATTTTATTGGAATATTAAATAAACAGAATTAAATTCAGCATAATATTTTATATGCACATAATTTATTCATACATTTAATGAAGACTATTTTCTTTTTTTTCTTAATTAAGAAATAGAAATATAAGTTTTTAATAAACTATTTCTGAGTTCCATGTCACGTTCAAAATTTTGCTTGATGTCTATAAAATCGATGTATCATATCACGAACTATCCTATAATTTCATACAGTAAAGTGTTGATTCTTCCGTTCTAATCATTAAAACAATAACTTAACAATTTCCCATGATTGAATAGGCTAACTCTTGTTTGACATGAAACTCTAATTATAACTTTCTTGAATCATTTTCGCGACGAACTAGATAAGTGAATAATAGAATGGATATACTAATTAGTCACTTTAAGGCAGTCATCCAGATCACAACAAATTTTATGGCCACTTTATGTCAAGGTCGACGAAACTGGCATCCGTAAATATCCAATCAATAAAAGACAAGGAAAAGGAAAGGTATGTAGCTTCTCAAAAAGGGAATTGATACATTTTGTAGCATCTGATCTTGAAATATCTTTAATAATAATGATCGGATTTAGCTTTAATTTAAATAACTGCTTAACCTTGGTAAAAACTGATAGGAAAACTAAGATTTTTTTAACGGGTAAGAAATAACGTGTAAGAGAGGAAAATACCGTATCGTGAGATCGACTGACTTTTGATAAATTATACCTAAAAATTTGAAGATTATTTCATCCGTATGGTTCAAATTCATATGACATAATACATTGAACTTATACATATCAGCAGGCATTACTAACGTGCATAAGTTCCGATTATGACCTTTAAGAAATAAATGCATATTTAATAGGTCATATTTTTGTCATTTTTTGCCATTTTTTCATTCAAAATTTTTTTTCTTCTCATTTTAAAAGTTCGCTCTGAGATTTTATTAGTTTTTTTTTTTTTTTTTTTTGTAATTTTAGGCAGTTTCTAGAGCTTTGAAACTATATTTCTCGAGTCATGTGAACGCTATTGTTATAAATAAAGTTTATTCTCGACAATTGTCCGCATTTTAAAGTCTGTTAGAAGATTGAGGTTAATTATAGTGCCGAGGAAAACTGATATTTTATAGTACAGAACTGCTGTCATGAATTAATAAATCTGCTTGCGTATAATGTTATTTAAAGATCAATTTGAAAGATTTTTTTTTTTCAGAGTCATTCCATAATCTAGGTCATTTATAGTAACTTTTAGGTCAATGCTGTTTCCAGGCTCAACTTGTCAAAATAAATATCTATCATTTAAAGCAATTCTTCTTCAGACTCTTACTGTGATGGAATCGCAACTCATAATCTTGTCAATAGTTTTGTGATGTCAATGGAGAGATGAACGGGACAAAATATTATTTGGAAAAAATATTAATGTTAACGTGAAGATATTAAATATTTTATGTGTGAATTTTATTGTGGCCGAGACCATTGGCAAGCTTGAGATTTTGCTTGTTAGATTCTCATGTTTAATATCTCAACTGACTAACATACATAAATGGAAAAAATATTTAAAATACTCCTAAATAAGCGATGTAAAATAGGAAGGATTTATTTTATTCAATAAATGTTTATATTTGTAATGTTGAAAAAAAATCACAAATATTCTAAATAAATAAATAATCGATTCAAACGTTCCTTTTATTTCAACTACATTGACCTTCAAGATTCAAGGTACGACCGGATTTTTGACGCTCACAATTAAAAGAATGAAAATAAAGATGAAAATACGAATGATCATAATTAATTTCAATAAGATTTTACAAAAAAAAAATTATATCTGTTCCATTTTTCAAAGAATTTAACACTTATGTAGCAGTCTGAAGAAGGAACGAAATACCACTATAATAATTTGTGTGGAATTATCTTATACGTGTTGATCTTCGATTGTTGTTACTATGCTACTATTGACCATCTCTAGATTATGCCTTTTACCCATTCGTTTGGATAGCGGAGCAATCGGATGGATGGAAATGGAGTTATCACAAGCTATTTCTCTAGACGCCTTAATGTGTCTCGCAATATTGGCCAAAGACTCTGGAATTAATTTAAACCCGAAAATTCCGCGTTAAGAATACCTGTATCAGTCCGTCCACGGGTTACAACTCCTGACCAAGATTGCTTTCTCAAGATTTTTTTTTTTGTGCCTCAGATACATTTCAGATCATTATTTCACGATAGAGATGCAAATATCTGCAATCCGGTACCAGTCCTGGTTTACTTAGACGAAGGATTCAAACTGTCTGCTGATCTCGAGGGGGGCACCAAATACTGCCAATCTAACATTGTTAAAAGATGCAGTTATAGAAAAAGTGGAATCATGGATCTGGTTGGAATCTCTCTTTATGATCCCACTGACCTCCAAGTAACCAAGGTAGATCTTTGACTGACGTGAAATTTCGGGACGAAATCCTTTCTCGTATGTCACACCAGATGCTGGGGCTGTTGAGAGTGAATTCATCCTTATTTTCATACTCAGTAAGAACGAGCTCAGCCAACAAGTAAAAAAATCGGTAGCTACCAGAAGGATAATGCATTTATCTTAACAGAATGATAAAGTCCGACTTCACCAAGCTAAGCTTGTTAATGAATATCTTGAGGATCGAGGTTTGGAACAAATAAATGACCAACTCCATCTCAGAATCTTAATCCGATAGAACATTTTTTAGGCTATCTTGGCAGACCCAAAGCAAGAGGCTGCTTTAAGTCCTCCTTCGAGATCATTAAATGAACAGATCGAAGAGTTGCTCCATGCGTATAGAATTATTTCCCCTTCCATTTTTCTACAACTGAATTGACAGTATCCTCGCCAATGCATTATAAGTTGAAGAAGCCCTTTTTCTTATAAAAATTCACTTATTTAAAGAAAATCCAAAAAAAAAATTGTGATTCTTTTTTTTTTAAATCAAATAGTGGTCTTATGCTAGAAAAGGGTCCTTTTATTTTAGTTAAAAAAATGTTCATTCTCAAGTACTAGAAACATTTAAAACGTATACCATATCATTCAAGATATGCTTTGGATCAAAAATCAATTTTCATACGTTAATTGATAAATTTAGTAATGAGCCCTTTATTTCCCATAGATGATGTTCGGAAGACTTCATAGATACCAACCTCATCAAGTGCCAAGATTTTTAGAAGCAAAAGGGTGTCTCAAGCTCACGATAATCGAGTAATTCAGCAGAAAGAAATTTTCAGAATTCTGATCTCTACGTCGCCTCTCTATCCTGACCACAACTTTATAAATAATACCGACTATAGTCCACATATCAAAAGACCCGCGACGCGTATGACGCTGATTTGCTTCGTAAGAGAAGCCTTTTTAATTCCATTTCTGAACTTTTACATAAATTGGTCAAGATAGACAAATATTTTCCTTACAAAAAAGTCTCATTATTCCATAAAAGCTTCTAGGTTAGCTACCATCAAGAAAAAAAAAAGATAGAATGTCGTCATTTACGATCGATCGGATATAACTGATGATATGATCATACAAAATTTGAAGAAGTGTGACACGTGGAAATATCGGTATCATGATACAATTAAGGTTTAGGATGGATAAAAGACATGTCTAAGTATGTCTGCTAAAAGTTATTTTTATCCATCATTATTTCAATCCATCTGTATATTTTTATCGTAGAATCTACGATTTTTGAATAACCATTAAAATGAAACACTTGCACATAGTAATTTACGTGCGTCAACTCTTCTACATGATTAGTCTGTAGTTTAGAACCAAGACTCGAATACACGTAGATCGAATGAAACATCGTGAGTCACTAACTCTGCGCCATGACAATATGGCTAACGCAGTCATATAACATGACTTGTTAATTATCTTTTTTAAAATTCTTACTATTAGCTCACACTCTCTCTATATGTATCTTGTTCAAATTTTCAATCGTTAATAAAATATTTTTTATATTCATCCACTCGAGTTCAAATACATTTTTTAAACTTGTAGGGGATGACACTTGATGTTCATACAATTTTTGCAAATATTAATTAAATTTTATTGGTGAAAAGGCAGTTTAGCCCAACCACTTGGCGCGATTACAAAAATTACCGAACTTGGTGATTTTTTATTTGGCTGAACAAGTCCGCGAAGCGGACCACGGTAGCCACATTTGGCAATATACCTCCAAATAATTCCTGGGCTAAACTGCATTCCAACCATTTAATTTACCGGATGAATTAAAAACCAAGCCAATTCTTATATCATGTCATTTGTTTTGCAATGGCAAAGTTAGTAGAGCATTGGGGTAGAATCTTCATGTCTTCGGGTCGAAGCATAAAATTTTTTCATTTGATTTTCAAATAATTAATTTTAGTTTTATATGGGAGAAAAAAATTTCTCTTATATGAGATATTTAGCGGGAAATAAATTTAGGAATAAATACCGCCAGTGACGAAGTGCTGGGGAAAAAAATTATTTTCCCACTTAATATTGTGATTTTTTCATATGTATATACATATTTATGTTTTAATTGTAATTATTTAATAAAAAGTAACTAAAATAAAAAAATTTCTTTGTTGACCTAAGTAGAAATTGACTTAAATTTTTTTTTTTATAATACTTGTTAAATATATATTAATCTGTGGAATGATATTTTTAATGGCAAATGCAGCTAACATCAATATAATTTGTTGACGTTTTTATATAATAAAAAGAAACTCGTGTTATAAATAATATGGAAATCTTTTTAAAACCTTTAGAGCACTCTCTTTTTTCATTGGGCGTGTTCAAACAGGCACTGTGAAAAAATAATTCATTTTCAAAATCAAAATGACTTTGTTCAATGAAGGCTTCTAAAACATCCTCATGCCACTGAGATGATTATCATTTAAACTCAATAATGTTGTCATTACTTCATCGTATTATACTAATAGATGCTTAAAAACATTTGAGTAATGGTAGATATTTAATTATTTTTTTACTTGTAAGTTCTAAAATGAAAAACAAGTAATATATATAAAAAAAATTCAAGTCAATTCCTACTTTCCTGGTCAATATTTTAAAGTAAATTCCTGGATCGCTTCGCAGACTTAACGTTCAGCCAAAAAAAAGAAAAAAATTGCCAAGTTTGGCCAAGTGGTTAGGTTCAACTGCATTTTCCTCAATTTTAATGTAATTAATGAATTAATACTTGAAAAAACTGTACTAACATCAAGTGTCCTCCACTAGAAATTTTAAAAAAATGTATTTGAACTTGAGTGGATGATTAAAAAGTATTTAATTAACGACTGAAAATTTTTACCAGATATATATAGGGAGAGTGTGAGCTAATAGTAGGGTAATAAAAGGTAATTTATTCTAAAGCCGTTTTAAAAGTTAAGGAAATTTATTTCTTCATTTTTCAACATTGCTGAGTTGAAGTTTCAGAATATGTAATACATACTCGTGTATTATAACACAAAAAAGTTATCGTGTAATTTTTATTATTTTGTTTATAAAAAAACTTAATCTATATATTTGTTTAATTTTATGTGGAATAATATCTTTTATTTCAAAGCGTTAATCTCTTGAATTAACCATTGAACGTTTATTTTCAGTTATGAAATTCGAATCAAAAGAGCTTGTGTTCGTTTTTGAGAAAATCATTCTCGATTCGGAAATGTGCCCTAATGGGAAACAGAATGTTAAAAATACAGTAATCGCGATATTTGTAAATATAATGGAACGGAATACCTCATCACAGCTTCGTTTCTAAAAGAGTTATTTTATTCAGATATCTTTGAAAAGAAAGCTCCTCCAGCGCCAATGATTTCATCGTAAAAGAAAATAGTAAACATAAAATTAAATGTTGTTCGCCATTAATGGCTTTTGCCTCAGGATAACGCTGCTTAAAGAAGGCGACCTTTTACAGCTCAAAGATCAAGCTACCAGCGTTTGAGAAAGTAATTGATTCAGAATATATGGAAGGAACTAAGTATAATAGCTCATTCTATGAGAAAGGGATGAAAGTTATGACATCCTTTAGCATAAAAGAAAAAGAATAACACCGCATTAACTATGATTAGTACGTTTGTTAACAAAACTGTCCATTAAAGCCATTATTTAAAGTAGAGATCCCTCTATTCCTGAGGTTACGAACATTTTCCAACCGAAAAGATCGCTTTGGGCTCTCATATAAAGCCACACTAATGTGCTTTAATCTTAAGAATGTCGTATTCACAATGCACTTCAATCACTTAAACTTAAGAACGAACAATATCTTTCTGAAAATATTATTTCTTTTTTTAGTTTTAACCGCCCAAGGAATTATTATTTTAGTTGGATCACTTTTGGCATACCAGATCACTGTTGAGTTTTTAATCGTTAGCTTCAATTTTAATTACATTTAGCTTAAATATATTCAATTTAATAATTTATCATTCATATTTAATAATTTCCCCGTTTACATTAAATTCGTATATTTAACTGAGTACTTTAATAATAATTATTAAAAAAGCGCACCTTCGGTGGCTATATATTTCCCTTGCAAAACTTGTCTTTGTACTTTTTATCTTTTTTTACAAATTATTTTCAGATTAAAAGAAATGCTGTTCAAATGAGAAAATTTAGATGTATCACATTCTTATGAGATTTGAGGGATAATCAAACACCACAGAATTTGTAGGCTTTGTATGCAGACAATATCAAACATCATTTGTATTAAATAAAATCAGAATGCATATTTAAAGCCGCATTTAACTGTCCAGTAAGTTGTGTACAATCTTTACCCAAATATTCCCATCCATTTTCAAATGTAAAAGGAGTTAATAATCAGGTCAGGACATTATATATATATATATATATAATCTGAAGTAATTATTTCACAAGAATAGAAGTTGTGATATATATTTCTTCAATTTTGTTTTTAATTTTCAAAAATCTGAAGTATACTTTCAGTGTCAGAGAAAATATTTTGTGGTCAATGTTAAATAACAAAAGTGTAAATTATCATATTGAGAAAAATAATTTAAGATAAAAAAAAATGCTTTAATCTGCAAGCAACGTAAAGGGAACTGAGAATTTGTTACAGATTTTAAGCAAATTTACATAACGGAAAAAGATGGTGAGATAGAGACGTTTAAATAAATAACAATAAAGACATTATCAAACCATACATCATTGCTTTATATCGTGTGCTGTATGTTTCCCAGTGGTACAACATCCATATTGACATACTTTAGAATTGGAGAAAAAAAAAGAGTCCTTAGATTCAAAAGATAAATATTTACCATACTCGTATCTGGATATTTAAAGCCCTCTTCTTTTCTACATTTATCATTCATTTCTTTGAAGGATTCTAGAGTTTATTTTCTGGAATGAGATCTATAGAGTTCACTGAAATCTACATTCAAGATGTGATACATTTTTTGAATCCATAGCTATTCTTGTTCCAATTGAGTTATATAAATCTTGCATAAAAATACATTTTATTTCAACAACAACTTATAATAATTTTTACATAAAGAGACATAGAGTTTGAATCAAATTCAAAAATTAACTTTTAGATCAGACCGAATGTATTTGTTTCTTACGTACCGTCAGGTATTTGTAATGAAGAAGAGAACCTTGCTTTGAAAAATCTGAAATTTCAGTGGTTGTAATTACTAGACTCCAGTTAGAGCTGCATGATTGAGAGTAGTCCTCAGGACTTTTTTGGATAATAAATTTTTCTTCTGCAGAGAAAGAGATAAATTTCTTCCAATTATAGATAAAAGCTCAGATGAATTTGGTTTCAAATTTTTCTAAGAGGTATTTTAGATGAAATAATTCGAAGGCAATATTTAAATCCAAAGTTAACAAAAAGTACTTGACTATGTCAATTCACTCGCAGTTTTCGTCCAAAAGTGAAAGATTTCACTTTTATTTTAAAGGGTTTCTTATAAGAATAAGATTTCTTTTTTTTTTCTTTTGATGTTAACAGCAATTTTTTATTTCGGCATCTATGACTCCAGACTGTTTAAGTAATGCAGCATGTTTTTTGCTGATACTTTGGTTTGGAAATGCATCGTCATCCGCAAACAGACAAAATTGATCGTGGAACGGTGTGAAAAGTCATGAGTTATAGATATTATATAGATATGGGTTTATCACACTTCCTTGTGGAGTTCCGTCTAGAATTTTGCGTATTGTATACAGGTAAACGAGTCTAATTTTTTTTTTTTTTTTTTTGGATATTGTGAAAATTCTGATAAAGATGAGAGGAAATTTTTATTTGATTAACTTGAAGGAGCAATCTTATTGTGCCAAGCTTGTCAAAAGCTCTGCAGACAACAAGAAAGACATCAGTAGATTTGAATCCGTCAATGATGGCGTTGGTTACTTTCTGGTGTTGAGTAGAGAGGGTTTATCTGAAACTGCACTGCTCTAGGCGATAATTAGGATAACAGTTAATTTCTAGGCAATTATCATTTACTCTTGCAAGAAGAATATATTCTTGGGTTTATTTTGGCTATTGAGTTGAGACATGAAATAGGTCTTTGGTATTATGGAAATTTTGGATCTTGTCAGAGATTCTGCAACATAATAGCTTTTTCCACTTTATATGATTGTATTTCTAATTTGATATGTTTTGAAGAATATTTGTTTTGAGTTTTAGGCTGTGGATATCTTGCGATTTGCCGCAATTTCCTGAATCATTTACATTTAAGCTTCTGATAGGAGGAAAGCCAGAAGAGATGCTATTGGTTATGCTGAAAAGTTTTATGATGTTAAAGAGGCAGTTCGTAAAACTTTTTATTTCAGTATTGATATAATTTATGGTTGAAATCTGAAGATTCCTGCATATTGATTGCTCAAGAGATACTTGAAATTAAGAGCAATCTTTGGTGTTGAGGATGCTAGGTTTAGAGAAGTGGGATATTGTTTATTAATATTGCACTGAGAAGCAACGAAGGTTATTGACGACGGACCTCGTAATTTTGAACCTTGGTCAAGTGATGAGGACGACGCCTAAGCTAGCATCTCCCCCTCCAAACTTCAACACCATATGAACGGAAGGACATGGGATCTCGACAGATTTAACGTACATCAGCCTCTCTATACTGCAATTTTTTAATGGGATCAGGACTTGAACCCAAGATCCTACAAAACGCCGTATGCAATCATGACCACTATGCTATCACGATCACTAGATCTTGAGGGACTAAATGGTTTGATGGAATCCTTTTCAATGTTTGAGAGTAAATATTGTATGTCATCCTAATTATTGTGAACTCCCGAATTGAAGGAGATTGTCCATTATTTGGAAAGAAGAGGATTCGCTTGGGTATGAATATCTAAAAAAGGAAGTTACTGTTCAACTGTACAGAAGGATGTCGTTTCTTTTGGTTCAATTCTTGTCATTGTAGTCTTCAACAACTAGTCTTTATTATTGAGGGAAATAAGTATATCCAGTTTCATTATGTTAATGATTCATTCTAGGACCTGTAGAAGCAAGAGATGATGAGAAAACTATTGTGCTGTGTTGATAGATGAAAACTGTGATGTTTTCGAAGGAGAATCAAAACAACATTAATGAATTTTATGATGATAGTGATCCCTCCTTCTCTATGGCTGACGCGATTATTTTAGAAGTCTGGTATCCGAAAGCTTTGCATATGAGTTTCCTACAACTCAATTAAATCTAGGCTAAGATCCCAAATAACATCCTACAATTCTTCGAATTTATCTCTAATTCCATTATATTTTTAAGATAGAAAGGCAATAGAAAACAATCCAAAACTATTTAAGTTCATTAACTATGGCTGGAAACAAGGGTTGATTCAATTAAGCAATACGTTCATATCACTAACCACTGATTTCAAGATGTCGGCAGTAGAGAGGACTATAGGTTTTGTGAATAATAGTAGCTTGAGAGAGTATGACTTGCTGCAGAGCTTTGCTTTGCTCCAATATATTGGTATTAGGATTAGGTTCAGGAAGACTTATAATATTCATTGGAATCCTAAATAATTAGTTTATTTAGATTCTGAGCATAGCGTTTCTTGTCCAGATATCACTATCTTTTTGGGCTGATGAGCAAGTTGTGTCCTTCCTTCCTCGACATATTTAGAGTCTACAGGACAAAGTTTACTATGGAGATAAAACCCTTGATATCTGTCACATTGTATTGGTATCATTGACTTTTTTAAGATTTCCATTTCAGTGCGGAAATATTTAAATAGATGTGATAAATATTCACAGAAACGCTATGAAAATTATGGGAATGGGAAATTTTAAGATATGGAGTTTTAGGAAACGTTAAGAAAAAAAGAGGTATGTTTGTATCGATAGCTCTGTGTCTAAGGACTTTACAATAAATGAGGGAGGAAATAATTAGAAGACTTCGCTTATAATTTCGGTCGGTTCAAAATACGATGGTAGGCCTCTAATAACAACCATGAGCTGTCGATCTTCAGGAAGGACATATGAGTGGGCTTATCGATTTTTCAGTACTGGTGCAGTTTTGAAACTTTTTTTATATGCGACCACAGAAGAAGGGGGAAATTTTTAGTGAACCATGGACCACATAGTCCATGAAACTTGAGCTTCCTAACCAATCTGGCCATCCTGAGTTTCATCGGCGATACATTTGGCCTACATATGGGATCAGAATTTGTCGGAATGTTGTTTAGAATTTGTTTTTGCACGAAACATTGGAGAGAAATGACAAAATTAATAACAATTGAATAAATTATTCAAAATTTCTTCATAAAATATTATTTTCTTTTAACTCTTTCGGTTAATAAAACTTTTTGACTTCTTCCCATGTTCAATTAAATTTCTAATTAGTTTTAATCTGAAACAGCAATAATTTGAATATTGCAGTTTAAATTAAAGATATTACTGATTGTATTGATCTCAATACTTTTGTCTTATTACGAAACATAATATTCTTCTTCTTTGATTTCTTACAACTGGTATTGCGTAAAAATATTTATAACGGAAATATATACAATTATTTAGTCATTTGCATCTGTAAAAAAGTACAATTATATTTCAACATATTGTTAGTAAATTATTCTAATAC
Source organism: Nephila pilipes (assembly GCA_019974015.1). NCBI lineage: Eukaryota > Metazoa > Arthropoda > Arachnida > Araneae > Nephilidae > Nephila > Nephila pilipes. The sequence goes on along the minus strand of BMAW01083949.1, from coordinate 230,688 downwards.
ATTAAAGTATTAGCTTCCTTTAACAATATTATTGTAATTATTCTTTCAAAATAGCAATTTATACGTGATGGATTTTGTGTTTTATTTCGTATTGAGAATAATGTAAAAACTTCACCTGAGAATGATGGTAAAAATGTTCCTTACAGCTATTTGTCGACAATTACTAAAAGTGATTAAAATCACTCCGTTTGTTCCCTCTTTAGATCAATTACATATCCAGAAATAAGCCCATTTGTCTTATGAAACCTATATGATGCGATTGAAGCAAGCTGTCATTAGACGATGCCGTAAAAGCGAAATTCGTAAAAGGAAATTCTCAGCTCGCCAATTCCATTGAACATATATATTATTGTGACTCAGCTCTTGAAAACAACGTTTTGCAATCAAAGAGCTTTTGTTTTTATTATAATTCTCTTTCAGTGACAACTGCATGACGTAATAAGAGCTTGACAACTTATAAGAAAAATTCTTTGCAGAAGCGCTTTATTTTTCTGATTAGGGAGAGAAATCTGAACAGATCTTGACGAATGTGATTGGTTTCACTATATGGTTCAAAAAATTGTCAGTTTGGATTATTAAAATATCAGTACATCAATTCATTCAACTCTTACGAAATGAATCTTCTTTATAAAACATTTTATGTAAACTTTTCATACTTTGTTTAATTAGTTTTTTTATGAAAATATTCTTCCAAGTTGAAATATCATTCATCGAACGTTTGTGAAAAAATTCAGAATAAAAAATCTCAATAGATGTGCCAATTTTGTTCAGTAGTGGAAAATGATGTGAGTATTAAAAGTTAATTCTGACGGATGTTACACTAAAAAATATTATTCTAAAGTAATTTTATTTACTGTTTTTGATTTTAAAACGATATTCCAAATACGGTCGGAATACATTTTAATAACTCAACAAAAGTGTCTTCGAATACCTCAACAAAAAAAAGTGTTTCAGACGGTAATGTTTTTAAAGCTAGAATTCAATCTATAAGAAATTTCTTTCGGGACAAACAATTATCTTACCAAACCAGTTGCAAGAGATTCAGGTTAATTAATGCTAGGAAATGTATACTATGAATACAAAGATGTTTCAATTTACGAAGGTCGTTTTAACGCATCGGTTTCGCTTAGTGTTTTAAAAACACTCTTCAAACGCTCGAAGAAACGCAAGATATGTGGAGCATCTTGGCTCATTTGAAATAAAACAGATCTTCTAGGTCTCCGGGAAAAAAACCTTGCTTTGAAGAAGAAAATATTTGTTTTTCCATGAAGCTTCAATTTAGCAGCAACCATCGCAAAAAAATGTTTTTGTATCGATCGAAATTTCTCATTTTTAACAAGATGTCATGGATTTCATAGTAATAACTGCTATTTTATACTTTGAATTTTAAGGTAATTAATGGATAAAATGTAGCAATTTGGAATACATTCCATTAATTATCGTGAGATGAAGACACTATAAGACAAAATTTGCTTTAATTCTTTTTCACTAATGTGAGGGGAAAAAATAAGGATTTACAATGAATTTTATCCAACAGTAATGAAAGATCTCACGCTCATAACTTACATCGATTCCTCCCCTCCCCCCCCCCAAAAAAAAAAGAAATATATCGATCTTTATGTATACATTACAAAAAACTGAATAAAATTCTTACATTTTTTTTCAGCGATTTAAAGATAAAAGTTTAGGAGGAAACTTCGATTATATTCACATTACTTTTTATGCAAAAGTAAAATTTAAACATTAAAAAGTTTTTACATTAAGTGAATTTTTATTCTTAGCCTTAAAAATTCTAATAAGTTTTTATTATAAATTTCAATTTTGGGCTGAATTTAAAAGAAATGCATAATCAAAAATACCAGATTTCAATTTTTAAAACTTTTTTTTTTATTTCCAGTATTCGATTCATCAAAAGAAGTTGAATTGATATTTTAACACAAAAATGAGTTTTTTCTTCACTATATAAACAAATTTCCTGAGCATAATTTAATAATTCTCTACGTATTAAAAATTAAGTACTTACAAAATTCGCATTTAATTATTAAGAAGCAGTTTAAAGTTGCTTTAAAAACACAACATGAAGTCACTAGAAATCTCTCGTCTTGATAGTAGACCCTCTTTCATCAAGATTTCCTGTATATCCATAAAAAGTGCAATGGAACACATTTTGAAATGTTTATATTCCTTTCCAAGTAATCCATTTCGAATTTTGAAAAACGAAGCTTTAAGAGAAACTTTCTATAAACTCATCTAAAAAAGTTTTTTTTTTTTTTTAAAGTTACATCTGCTACGTTTTTCGACTGCTGTTCGAAATTTACTTTTAGTCTTTTAAAAATCATCCATTACCGTCTGATAAATTTAGAGGCTTAAAAAAACTGAAAGAATATAAATAATATTAACTAGAGAAATATTTCATCTACCTGCCATTTTGATTTCGTAAATGTAATGTCAATCCTATAGAATTTCGACCACCTTTCTCAAAACTATACTAATTTAATTATTTGAATGCAATGAAGTGTATCTGTAAGAGAATAAAATAACGAAGGTTTCTGCGGAATTGCATTTTCCAGCCGATTTCTAAAACTAATTTTTTCTTTTTTTTAATGATTCGTTTATCCGGTCGTTAAGAGATATTTTAAAATATTTTCAAAAATCGTAATCTGAAGGAAACATTATTTTTACACTTTCATATGCACTTTATTGCATCAAATAAATAAATTTATTACAGTCAAATAAATAAAATAGCAAAGATTTGAGAACGGTAGTCGAAATTCTATAGGATTGATATTACGTCCACGAAATCAAAATGGCGGGTAGACGGGAACCTTAATCAAGGTATTGAGGTTACTTTATTCGTGAACATTTCAAAGGAGCCTCATCAGTTTTCTTAAATTCATTTAAATTCCATAAATATCCAAATCGGTTGACATTTTTGAGCAAAATGCTTGTAATAAAGGGAAATATAAAGGAAAAGAAAGTGAAATGAACCTCTTCTTTAGTAGATAGTTTCATATTTCTTAATGTATAATAATCTAACGGTAATATATATCCCGGTAATATTAAATAACGGTATATATTAATCTAACGGTAATATATGTCTTTATTAAAAGGTAATGCGAATGAAATAGTTAAACGCGCAAGTGTGGGAGGTGGAGGATAAGAACGTTTAATAAATATTGTTTTATCTTTTTATAAATTTACAGAAGAAAAATACTAAATTCCAGACACGAAAGATTGCAAGGAAATGTCAAGGTCTGATTAGTGATAGTATTTCAACTATTTTTTTGTAGCATAATTGAAAGAATAAAGAAGAATTTTTAAAGAAATTAAAAGTATTTTTGATCAAACAAAATCGAAACAAAATGATCATTTACTGTAGGAAAAATTACAAATGAATGGAGGTTTTATTATCCTACTTCTTGCATGAATGCATGAAGTGATACCGTTGGGTATTGAGGCATTCAAGTCCTACATGATATCCTGCGATATTTCGTTCCACAATTGCTGTAAACTCTCCTTTAATTCGACCAAACTCGTAGGCTGTCCAACTTGCCATCCCAAATGATTCCAGATATGTTCGATCGGTGACAAACCTGGGGATCGACCTGGCCAAGGAAGGGTGGAAATGTAGTGGAGACAGTCCTGTAAAAACCTTGCTGGGTGATGTCCTGTTGAAAAAAATGGCTTCTAGGATCCCTGTCATGAGTAGCAACACATGTGGCCAAAGAATGTCACGAACGTACCTCTGGGCTGTCATGGTGCCGTGAATCAATATTAGGGGTGACTTAGTGTAGGCACCCCATAGCATCACACCAGTCGTGGGAGCCGTGTGCCGCTGTACATGGAAGGTAGGATTGAGACGTTGACCACGGGGCCTCCACACACGTATACGATTGTCATCACTGCCAAAATTGAATCTGGATTCGTAGTTGAAGATGGCCTGATTCCATTCGGTTGCTATCCAATTCCTTCGAGTGCTACACCACTCCAAACGGAGTCAACGGTGAGTCGGTGTCAATCGCGGTACACGTAATGGGCATCGCGATACCAACGTCCTTCAGCCAGGCGCTTTGCTATGGTACGGACTGACACACAGAGGCCCGAATTGAAGGTGCAGTCTATGTATGGATAGTGGATAATGAGACAGTTGGCGCTATGCGTACGTGTCGTATAATATGACGGTCTTCTCGACTATTGGTCTGGAGAGGGCGTCCTGAGCTTGATAGCCGTGTAACAGACCTCTCTCTTGTTCACTGATCCCAACACCTGTTAGATCAAAAAAGTTATTTATGGCTTAAACAATCAAACTCAGACGATACTGAACGATACTACACTAATGGCCATTAAAATTGCAACAGCGGGAAGAAATAATTTGACAAACGTCAAAATCACATGAAAGGAAGAAGAGGTTAAGGTATGCAAATAATTGGTATTTCAGAGCAATTAGACGACGTAGGATGGAGAAACGATATCTGAAGCACTGCATAAAAGAAACGTTGTGTAGTGGATTTCTTATTCAGAAAGCGCTATAGAAGGTGGGAGTTTGCTCAGAAAATCGTGTTATGCCTCGAATAAGAAGAAATGCTTACTTGCAAGTGTCAGATTTTGATAGAGGCAGGATCGTTGCCTATGGAGAGTGTGGAATATCGTTCCGTGATATTGCCCGTCGCACTGGTCGAAATATAACCTCTGTCATGCAAATAGGGAATCCATGTCACCCTCCGATGACTAACGTCCTAAAGGACAGACATATTGTGAGGTCGACCCTGCTAAACCGTACAACCACATCACAAATCCTTAGTTAGGAAATAGGCATGTTTGCATCACACCCAGTATCCACTCGTACGGTACGACGACGTTTGCAGCAGCTTGGACTGTCAGTATGGTGGCCTATACTTTGGATTCCCTTGATAAGACTGCATAGAGAGAGACGGCGAATCTGGTGCACCGAACGACAAAGCTAGATACAGGAGCAGCACGATGTCATCTTTTCCGACGAGTCAATGTTCAGGCTGCAGTATTCTATTGGCCGTATATGTGTCTGGAGGCTTCGAGACCGCTCGTCGCCTGCATACATTCGATATCGGCATAGGGGATCTGCACCTGGTTTGGTAATGGTTTGGGCATCCATTGGGTACTCGACATTCACATCTCTAGTTCGGATCGACGATAATTTGAACGCAGATTGGTACATTTCTGATATTTTACGTTCAGTGGTTGTACCTTACCTTCAAGGCCTACCAAACGCCTTCTTCCAACAAGATAATTACATTTTGTGTTCTGACCTTCTTTGATACTCAGTGTACTCAATTGTAGCCCTGACCTCTATGGTCTCCAGATCTGTCTCACATTGAAAACATTTGGTCATGGTTTGCTGAGTGACTGGCCCGCTTCTCCTCTCCAGCTAATGCGGTTGATTAAGTGTGGCAGAGACTTGAAGCAGCATGGAATGAGTTGTCCGTTTCTGTCATCCAAGCTCAGTTCGACTCGAGACCTAACCGCGTAAGTGCCGTTTTAACTGTCAGGGGTGGCAGTTGTTTTTAATAATTTCGCACCCCTGTAAACCCTCAAACTGCTTGTAAGTTTAATCATTTTGCCTTAATGTCATACTGTTTACGTATAATAAATATCTTTTTTGTATTTGCTTTCCTTCAAGCTTTTGCAATTTTAGTGACCAGCAGTGTATATTGAATCGCTAAGATATCGAAACAATTTGTGCTACGGGAGGCTAAAAAACAACTCCTCCTATATAATGTAGTGGTTAGAGAATTTCTCGGATCACTTGTTAATGTTGTGATATACAAATTGATCACTAGTTCTGAATTAATTAATAAAAGTTATACATAAATTTGTTATTGTAATTTATCAAGAATTGTGAAAAATATAAAACTCGAGATATTGAACAGAAGTTTCACTGCAGATAGAGGCAACATAGATCACTGTTTTAGCTAACGGAAATAAACATACATTGGAGAATCTCTGTTGCATCGAATTAATCGAGAATTGAAAAGTGAAATAATTTTCAATTATTTTTTATTATTTCTATGAATATTATTGTAACCAAGTAATAACAACAACACCCTCATTAAAAAAATGCTTATATTTTGTAAAACAGTCATTTAAAATAATTGCGAAAAAAACTTATATGTACTGAAAACAAAATTCTCTTCCTTTATGATGAGCATTTTAATTCCATTTACATGCTAATACATCAGTTTCTTGGAACTAAATGAGTTACTCTAAAATTGGAACGACTTTTCGACACATTCTGCATTTTATGTCATATATATTAATAATGTAACAAGTTAGAGGAAAGAAATTACTTTTTACTCTTTCACTATGAATAAATAAAGTGTATTTACATTTTACTGAATTCGGATGAAAATAAAAAATGCCGACTTCAAAATGATTAAATATGGCAGTGCTGTCTTCAAGTGGAGAAATCACAATTCCTCTCTAAACTGATATTAAAATAATTGCCGAATTCCCGCGGAATCTGCATATGTAAATAACCTGATTGAAACAGTTTCATCTAATACTTTGCATTTACTTTGCAATTTATTCTCAAGAACATTCAAATGAATAAACCTTCGGCAAGCGAATATTTACGATTTAGTGAATTACGTTTTCTAAATTTGTTCTAAACTTGATGGTTACATAAGATAATCTTCTTAATTGACAAATCAACTTTTTTTTTAATGTTAACGTGCTCCACTGAACAAAGTTGTTTCATTCAAAATTTGCTTCTCGATGACTATTTAAGCTTTCACTAAAATATCAATCGATATTTTAAAGACGAGTTCTTTATTTCAAACTAATTCTGATTTTCGGTTAAGAGAATACTAGAAAAGAATCTAATTAAACTACTTTAACATTTTACATGATAAAATTTCAAAACCCTTCTAGTATTTTTTAATAATATTCACAAAATATAAAAATTTCGAAAAAATTATCATTGATTTTGCATAGGATGCAATAAAATATTCTGATGTTGTAAAAATTGTAAATAAAGAATCGAATCTTCGTGAAATTTTTCGATTTTCTAAGATTTCTATTCTTCATTTTATTTTTACGACTTCTAACAATATTATCTGCTTATTTAATGTCCATTTATCGAAATAATGAATTTAAAAATTTAATCAAAATGAATATTCATATGTGTGTATGAACTAATAATTCGTATGTGTGAGAGGATTAAATGATCCCCAAAAGTTAAAGTGCGAAAGTTTAGTAGAGTACATTTCGTTTTGTTAGAAGATAGTGTAACAGAAGCCTAGCAAAAATAAAATACGTTTGTGCGAAAAAAATTCTGACTTTAATTTTTTGTCTTACGCTTATATTTTTCTTATAACATCTCTTATATTCAATTGAGGACGTATAATCGGGATTATAAATGCACTTTTGTTTTGTGAAATTCTTCCACAAATCTCGAAAACATATCTTCCTTATAAGAATATAAAAACAGTACGACATCAATAATTGTGCGTAAAATTTTGAATTGAATTTGTGAACAAAAATTGTCAAATGGAGAGTATATTAAGGTTAAAGTATGAAATCCAGGGCGCATTACTGGAATTTTATAGTAAAAAATTTTCAATTTAATTTTTAATCCTTTTTTCTCATACATATGCCACGCCATTCTCTCCATGCAAAAAAAAAGATAAGGAATATCTTTGGTGAATAATCATATTAATATGTTTAATGTTTGTCACCCTTTTTTCTGGAAGAAAAAAAAGCTGAAGTATCTAAAACCTATTATAAATCCAATAAGAGCGAATAAACATTTTTCGGATCGCAATGTCTGTGTCTATTTGAATATCTTCGGTGTTCCTAAGCTACCAGAAAAAGTCAAGCTTCGACTAAAATGGATTTGGCTTTCGTAACTTTCTGAAATATCATCATCTGGATGTCACCATCTGTGGAGGGTGGAAGTGAACTTCGAATGAAGCCGACGCTGGTTATTTTTGGAAGAGGTGAGCAATCGTACGAAGACTCACAGAATTTTCCATCAAATCATGCAACTTTTTTTCAGAAAAAGAGAGAAAAACAAGAAAGAAAATATTGAATCATCAGCTTTTATTTGATCGATAAGATCTAACCCAAACAGAAAAAATACTATTTTTTACCCGCTTTCGATTTCCGAAGCTTAAATTTATTTTTGTCGACGCAGTTTGAAAAGTCTATTGAATTTAGAACATATACTACTATCTTGATGGTTTCGTAAAGCTTTTGGAAAAGATACCAAGGCGACTGATTTTCAGAAGTTCATATAATATAACTCTTTACCGCATTTTATTTCATTCAATTAAGTAGGGACATTCCCCAATGTTTAGGGACAACTCTACAATTAAATAGGGGCTTTTTATTAAATAGGGACATTCCCCGGTGTTTAATTGGTGGTGTATAATGCCTTAAATATGAAATTTTTATTTCTAGGTTCCAATACAAAACAATTCATTTTATTTCATACAATGTAAAAAGGACATTCCCCAGTGTTTAATTGATGGGACATATTCCATGAAATGTGAAATATTTAATTCTATATTTTTTTTCAAGTTAGCTAAAAATTAAATTAACTCTTTATGGGTCAGTATTATTTTTATGACAATATTATTTTGTAGTAAAGAAATTTTTTACCGAACTTTTCAATGTTAACTTTACGAGGAAGACACTTAGAGATTTTTTTTATTATTGATTTACATTCTAAGTAAAAGTTTGGGGGAAAAAATTGCGTTAAAGTTATGAAGACATTTTCCCCCTCATTAACGACCTTAACTGACAATGAAAAAAAATCTGTCTCTATATTAAGTAATTTTTAATAATATTTTTTTCTGCGTGTTCCTAACATATCTTAGTAATTATCCTGATTCTATTTTTTCCCCTGTCTTAATAATTATCTTATACAAGTATTGCATCTTAATATCAGATAAAAATTTAATATTAATCTTTTTTCAATCTCGTTGTTCTTAATATCCTGTTCGACTGCATTTAAGTATGAAAAAAAAAATTTCTTCTTTTGATTTCACCAAGTTACTTTTTATAACATATTTTAATATATAAATACCTTTGAGTTATTTAATAAATAGAGAAAGCAAAAAATATGAATTCTGAATGGAATTAATTTTATCGAGCTTCTTTTCCTCGGGAGCCAATATTTAATATCGAAGAGTAAGTACATAACATCTTTTTTTGTTCGATTAGACATTCCTCGCATTCGTTTTTATAAGAACATTAACACTTTTTCTCTTTAAAGTTATTGATTTTTCTATCATAAGATCATTTACTATTTTTCTCATACTTACAAATGCATTATTACTTATTTAATCAAGTATTTAGCGTTATATTTAAAAAGGAGTGTAATATCGCATCGTTCTATTTTAATCAAATTTGTTTTAGGGTCTATAAGAACATATTTCAATAATTAGTAAAAATATGATCAGTTCTTTCAGAGGGAGGAAACGGAGCATTATTTTATATTAATTCAAATAATTATCTCGCAACTAATTTTACTTACCAGTGGCAACAGTTATTGTTAAGCACATATTTATGAAAAACATTATCTATAAATCATGCATGTGGATCATTTAACGGCATATGGTTACGTACGTTTAGATTTACAATTAAGAAAATTACAATATTTTCCAAGATTTGCGCTTTTCAGTTCATATCTTTTAATTATGAAGTAATTTTCGAAGTGGCGATTGAATCTTCCATATTTCAGTACATGAAATTTATTCCTGTCTATAATTTCTTCACTCGACATTTCTTTCGTAAATAAGCTCAGAGAGCATTAAATAGCAAATGAAGCGAGATTCGGTTTCCGAATTTAAAACACCTTTAAGCGTAGAATAGATTCGCGAGCAATCTAACAATTCGGAAATGAATCACGTAGCGAATTATTTGCATACTCGGAATTCCATTTCATTTAACATAGACACATTTCTAAGTGCTAATCAGGGAATTTCAAGAAATCAGATAAGACTTGACCACTTTGTTAAGCGTTCCATCTTCATTGTTTTGGGAAAGGAATTAAAGCTCTTTATTTAAAGAGGTTCCCCAACTAATTAACATATTATTCAAAACAAGAGATAACACGATTTAATGTTAAACCCATCAACCGAAGATTAAAATGGCAACAAATTCCGCATTATTTAACGGAGTGAGGTGATGAGTGCCTCACAGAAACAGGCCAACTTATTTTTCTGAAAAGTGTGTGTTTTGTACTCTTAAGACAGCTTTCTCTGAATTGATAATAAATTAAGTAAAAGCTAACTCTTTAATTGCTAAAATAACTGTTACCTTAATTTATGCTCCTTCGCTTATATAGCGCACTTTTGTTTGTTCTCGTAGAATAGCTAGCTAACTTTAGACTAATAGAAATATATATACTGTACTCTCTCTCTTAGCGTTTCAATATAAATTAATAACCAGAACCCGTCTTCCTTGATTTTATAGTTGCCATAAATGGCATAACATATTTAAAATTTCCTGCGATTGCTTTTAATTAAACAATAAATTGCATTTAAAAACCCGTTTTTCAGGTTTTCATAGCACTAAGGAAGAGAAAATAGTTATTCGTTTTTAATGAAACAGCTAAATAGTATTTTTCAAAAAATATTTTTTGAGTCCTATGGTTTGCTCATAGTTTAAAAACCTGAAATACTAAAAAATATATAGTTTTTTATTATTTTAACCAAACTTTATACAATTATCAATAAGAGTGATCAAATTAGATATAGGAACAATAAACTATTTTGATGGAAATTCCGGAGACCTTATAAGAAAAATAATTTTTTATTAATTCGTTTTTGTTGCTTCAACTCCTTACTTTTTTTTGTTGAAAAAAATACAATAATACACATCTAATTTATATTAAATGACAATTTTTTCAAAAATGTTCTTTAATGTGAGAGTAAATAAACCTAGAAATATCGAATACTGCATTCAATTCGCAACACATTTGTAAAAGTGAATAATAAACCTAATTGCCAATAGAATACTAGATTTTAGTTCCATAAAATTTTCTCACAGCTATTCCATACATAATAAATTTTTCGAAAACGAACAGACAAGAATCATAACCACATGATGCAAACAGAATTTTCACTCGTGTGTTAAGAAAAAAATCGCCAAAGATATCACTATTTTCTGTTTTATTACGATGAAGAATAATATATTTTTTAAAATTAAGATTTTTATGAAGAGCAATCTACTTTTAAAAGTTAAAAACTGTATCACTGAATTACTATAAGTAGAAAGACAAACGGAGTACGAGTTCGAAAAAATAATCGAGACCAACTATCTGCGAAAATTTAAATATTTGCTCCGAACAAAACGAATTATTTTCCTTCGAAAGCTTAATCACTGAAACCTTATCTAAATACGAACACGCCGTTTCTTTAAATAAATAAGACAGTCAGTGACTCAACTTGATTGGTGCTAGTGCTAATTGTTAATTTATGCGTTTCTTGATTCTCGTTCATTAAGTTTTTGGATCGTGAAAAAAAACTAAGCTGTCAACCTAAAATAAGTGGTCTTTCCCTATTGACAGAAACTTCCCTTTCACCCATGAGCCAGACTTTAGAGAGATCTCAAATTCCTCATAATGGGCTTCAAGAGTGTGCAGGACCAGTGGACAGCGAAAGCTGGCTGTCTCTGATACTCTATCGATCTGCCAAACGGCTTATGCCACCCAAGGCTATTTCCATCCAAGAACGATGATTGTGGGCTCTGCTGTTGAAGAGTCATTGCTTTTCCTGGAGTAACCTTCAGTCTTCGCGCATGCGTCCCTGTCTGAAGTGCATGGGACGAAGGTACGTGTGTGTCTTGGAGAATGGCGGATTTCGCTGCCGTCCTATCAGTTAGATCGTTGTTCTATTTGTCCTGATTGCGAGGCGGCAACAACACGCGCTTGGCGCAGAGAAAAAAAAGCAAATCTCATCCATTTTAGGGACACATGATAGCGATTACTTGCATTTGCTATCAGTTGCTTTATTTTATAATTTTTTTTTTCCGTTTTGTGTTTGCTAGATGAGAGATTTTATAACGACGCCATTTCCGACCGAAACTAGTGTGGTTTGTTAAAATTAATTTTGGGGGAAGATCGTAGTTGTAATACATGAATAAATATGTGCCTTTTTTTTCATTCTCTTAACAAAACCTCAACATGGAGCGATAAAAACTATCAATGCTTTACTTAATTAAATAAGTGGTAAATCAATATGTCGAAGTTAGAATGTGGTACATGTTATTTATGCAATCATTTTTCCGCACTTTTGAATTCTTGTCTAGAGCATAGTATTCATTTATCTCTACAAATAAAACATTTCAATCGGGATTATTACCTCTGAATATGGTTGTAGAAGCACTTGCATCTAAAACTTTAGATGCAATTCAAATAAAGAACGAATTACAGATCATCATCAGTTAATATTAAAAGACATTTTTGCGTTAGATTGTTAAGTATTTCATTAACTTTTAGATAAAAGTCGATATTTAAAAACTTACAAATTCATGACTTCAGCGAGAAATTTTGTATTTTAGAAGATGAGTTCTCGATTCTTAGCGATGTTGTATAGTTCAGAGAGAATTTTTCTGCAAAAGTTAAAACTTCGAAATGCGAAAATTAAACCTTAAAAACTTCTTCATTTTGAACACAACGTCATAGAAAAGGTCAGAGATGATTATCGGATCAAAGACTAAATGGACTACAGCTAATAATTAATGACGTTGCGGTGTTGCTATTAATAAATATGTAGTATTGAAAATATTATAATTCAAATGCCAAATTTTTATGAAAATGCTTATCAGAAACCGTTAAACTAGTTGAAATATATTTAAAAAAAAATAGTCCATTGTCAGTTGCAAATCTGACGAGCTTGATCGATGCAGATGTGCTTTAACTCGTAGATATAACGGTAAAATATTTTCGATCACATTTTTCATTAAATTTTATTTCATAGTAAGTCAATACCAATGTAATAACGTCGGTATGTAAAACTATTTATAAAAAGTAATCGTGTTGCTGTCATCAAGCTAAATGAAGACTTTGACTTTGAAAATAGATTATCTTTTACACATTATACTTGTTACTATTTCATTTACTTTTATTTCGATGATATATTTAAAAGAATGAAAACCTAAGGGAAAGGATTAGTACATCTTTTTTAAAACGAATTGAATTTGGAGAACTTAGATTTATTAGAAATGTAATCAATAAATTTGCAATCTGTGTGGGAAATAATGCTATTTTCAATAAAGAAAAGTATCTAGATGAATATACTAAAGTTATACTCTTTCATTGTTATGTTCAAGCATGAAATGATGTTCAGAATAAGCTGATAAATTTCCGACTATTTAACTTTTTTTCAGTGGGGTTACTAATTTTTTTTTTTTTTTTTTTTTTTTTTTTGCAATTTGACTTGAAACTATCTAAATAAAAAATTTCACATTCTATATTATATCCAGAGTATATTGTATAAAGTTGATTACTGTTAAAATAACTCCTGAAAAACTATTTAATAATCATTATTACGAGTATATTTGCCTTATTTTACATTATAATACATAATCACATTTCCTTGAAGATCTTACACGAATAACAGAATTTGCCACGGAACATATATAAAAACTCTGAAAAGTGCAGAAAAGTAAGCTATCTCTTTAAAAGTTGGTTATTAATCAGAAACAATATAATTAATTTAGTTATCTAAAATAAACTTTACCATATTTCTCATGATTATAACATTTTATGGTAGCTAGCTTTTCTTTACGGTGGAATTATTGTATAATGAGCTAAGTAGAAAATTGTGCGTAATAAATTAAGCACGACACCGTAAGATGAATTTATTTCAAAACGACTTTATTCTTTTTATCTCAAGAAATCTATTCATCGACAAATCAAGCTAATTAATTTGAACCCTTCTCACGTAGCAAAATATCCCGGACATTTTATGAAAATAACATATTATCAGGAATTCCTTTATTATATTCAAAGGCAGATAATGAATTATAAAGAAAAATAACTTTAAAAGAATAATTGTAATATAATTCTTGAATTTAAAAAGACAGGTTATTCATCTGTGCCGAAAAATATTTTCGAAAAGGTTGTGGATTTTTATCAGAATAATATTTATTGCACTTCATTGAGATTCCTGTTATTATTTCGTGGGTTTAGTGTTTTCAAACTTCATACAAATAATTATTGTTTGAATGCAAGTAAGAATACTTCTTAACACCCACAAGGTAAGTAAAACATTTATTGATAGGTATTAAAAAAGCGGATGGTATAAAATTTATAATGGCTGAGAGCTACAACTACTTCTGCCATGGCATGGTGCCCAAGGTAATTGGTTATTCCAGGCAGAATTTTGGAAATGCGATTCGGCTCTTGCGAGAAAACTTTATTTTTAATAATGGGAGATGCAGTGCCATGTTTCATCGTAGGCAAATATAAGAAATAAAAAATTGGTGTACAATTTCCAAATACGAAACTTACATATTTTCTCTTTATCGATTTATCCGCTATGCTTGAAAAAAAAATATATAACAGAATAATTTTTGGCGATCGCAATGAACCAGTCTAAACTATTTCAGTTTTACTATCTCAAAAATTTTCGTGCTTAATAAATTCCAAAATCGACTGAAGTGATAAAAAAAAAAAATAATAAGCGAGATACTCTAGATAAACGGAACTCTTATGATTTTCTTATCGTTAGCTTTGTTTTTAAAATGGGTTTTCGGGGGATATTTTAGAAATTTTAGACAAATTTGGAATGACAAGACATGTACTTAAAAAATATTAATTTAATGTGAAAAATTTTGCATTAGGAATTCAATAACAAGACACATTCAATGAATTGACCAGAGATTGAATAACAAATCCGCTGTAAAAAGCTTCTCTTAACTTCACTGTTATCTGACTTTATGGATATCTGACTTTATTAAAGAGTTCTGTATACGGCTTTCAAAATATTTTTAGATAAATTTCTACCTCTCTCTGTTCCAAAATAAATTAGAAATCCTTTTATATTCTATTTTTTATTTAAAAAATTATTATACTTCCATAAATGTATAAAATAAGTATGATTTCTAATGCGTTCGGAGTTTCTGGTTGTTTTGAGGTTTACTTGTTACGTTTCCTACCATACTTAGAAGAACAACATACATTCGTGTCAAATATACTTACGACACAATGGCTAATGTAGTTGGGAAATTTGGCTTACACAATGTAAAAATCTTTGTATTGCTTCATTGCCTCCTCATGCTGACATTGTTTTGAAAACTAAATGACTATCGTTTCAAACAACAACAAAACCAGAAACTAAAATTATATTTATTAAAAAAGATTGTGAAAAAGAATTTGTGGTTGTCAAATAAAAAGCTGTATTGTAATTACCTCGGAAATTTACTATTTAACATCTTGTTATCACGTACAGTTTGTCGTTTATGTAATTGTATTCAACCTACTTTAATGTGTTTTAAAATGTAATCCATAAGATTATTCAAAAAATCACACCTTTTTTTTTAAATTTTGAATCTTTCTCTTTTTATTTCTAAATTAGTGGCCATTTTTATGACAGCCATCACTTGATCCTATAATAATTCCATAGGAATCGAACAAAGCAGTAAATGTATTTTTACTCCTTCGAATGTTTGGGTTGGATTTTGAATAACTTTTGATGTTTTGAAAGGACAACCAAATTGAAAATATCTATACATTATCATAAAAGTAATCCAAGAACACATTTTTTACACTAAAAGATACAAAAAAAATGTACGTATTTTTCTCTAGCATTGCCTGAGAATAACTAATCCAATTTTTAATCATATAATTATGTATTTATTTTATAAGTCTCTCAACAACTATATTACTTTATTTCGATCTTCCCAGAATGTATTTATTACAAGGAGATAATATTAGCAAAACATCTAGTTAACAAATAGAAAGTATTTGTATTATCTTTATTTTACTCAAATAATTTATTCGTTTCTCGTTTCAAAACATTACATTCATTTATGAGTGTGTGTATCCCTTGAATTCTAATTTTAAAAAAAAGAAAGACAGAAAAGGTTATCCTAAAAATGCCCCAAAAATATTATCTCAGTACTTTATTAGACAATGGCACTGAATCTATTTAAAATGGTTTGATTGTTTGGATAAAAAAAATTATTTTATGATCTTTTAAATTTTAGCTCTGTTCTATAATTCAAACTCTTAAAAGAGAATTTATAAAATCAGAAGGAAATGTTACTAAAAAATGAAACTTTAAAAAAAAACTAAAAGGTGAGTTTGGGGGGGGGGTAAAATAATCACCGAGTTTTCCTACTGCGCAAGTTTTGATTTTAGACCTATTTCACGAGGGATTTATAACACCTACAAATTAAATTATACATGGAAGGAATGAAAATAGTTATGAATTTATCTCTGAGTCTAAAAATGGCGAATTTCAACTTTGCTTACTTCTTTCAAACCTCTACAAATAATACACGTAATCAGCAAACGAATAACTTTGGAATGATAAAGCGAACAATACAGCGATAAAACTATGAGATCGAAACAGTAGCACTTATGGCAAGCTGAAATAATGGAGAGAATCACATGCCCTAAAGAAATTTTCTGAACCATGTATGCAGGACAAATCGATTGATGACAAAAGAAACAAAGAACACTCTCAAATGAAATGCTTTCCTCTTGTAACTTGTCCAAATAGCGAAAGAATTCCGAATGACGTCACTTAGTCGTTGGATATTTCTTTCACATCGTTGTGCAAAAGGCAAACCAGAGCCGCAGTTGTTCGTTCCAAATACTCTGAAGTATTTTTACGAAATGGTTAATGTTTAAAATATTGGTTTCCCACCTGCATGTAGTTTTAAGTTTTTGAGATAGCACGTTCGATGATTTTTGAAAGCACAAAATACCCTTTATTCGACTCACGGAAAATATTTTCATCTTTGAAGCCATAAGTTTCCGGGTTGTCCTCCTTAGTGAATTATTTTTCGTCGAATGAACTTATGAGGATGATAGTTGATTTAGTGGGAAAAGATGACGAAACATACAATTTCGTAGCACAACAAAAGCTGTTATGTTGAATAGTTCTTTAAATTAAGAATGTTCATTATTTTTTTTAACCCGTTCACAATTCATTGAATAATTCTAATATTCTTTTTGTATCTTGGACTCCCAAGAGCCGCGAAGGCTGATGCATGAAGAAGGAACTTAGCAATGAAGTCCTCACACAATGTGATGTGGAAGTTAGGAGAGATCTGTATCAGTTCATTCATCGTTTTTGCCCCATGACCCTGGCTCAAAATTAAGACGCCAATACTGTTACCTTAATTCAAACCAAACCTTGATCTTTTGTTCTTGAAATCGGAACCGATAACAAATAAAGTATTAGAATTCTGTTAAAATTTTGGTTGTTTCAAAAATAAAATATTCTCACTAAAAATGATTACATATATATATATACCTTCTGCCTCCCTTCCCACCGATTTTGAAACATACACAATTTCTCTCCTATTAAAATCACCTGCAGTTCGTTTATTTTATTTTGTTTATGCAATGCAATTCTTCTCATTTTAAAGCATTAAAATGATTTATTTATTAATGATTAATTTATGATACATTCAAGAGGCATGGGTTAGTGAAAATATTGTTGAGCTATATTCTTTATCAACAACATTTGTAAATTAACAACTTATAGAGGGATCACATAAATACAGGCGCAGAAAAACGATGTGAAATCTAGGGATCATATGATTGTTAAACGCAATAAATCGTGAATTTCTTCCCCACTTTCATTGAGTTTTCGTTCCTTTTTGAAATTTCAACGTAATGATCAATTTTTTTGAATTTGATAAATAGTAATTTCTATTATGTTAGACTAATGTTAATTTTTTGAATGGCTTTAATATTGCTTTGATAACACTTTGTGTGTGTTTTCTCACATTGTTTAATAATATACATTGATTTGCATGCATAATCATATTTTTTTTTTTTTTTTTTTGCTAAAAAATACATAGTTTTACAAAGCAAATAAATGCTTAAAAATGTAATTAAATAAAAAAGACGTAACGTTTGATGCAGTTTTCAATTTTTTTTAAGGCTTATGGAAAATTAGCCTGAAACTTTTTCTCGTTTCAATATGTACCTAACCCTGAAAAGACATAAATAAGTCCGAAGCAGAATAATTTTAGTTCAAATTACATATAGTAATATGATAATGTAACTGTATAATTTTCGCAAGGTTCTCTTCGATATTTCTTAAAATACCTTGTATGAAATGAAGAAGAATCAAATTTTGAGAACATGATATTTAAAGTTTATCATACAGTTAAGTTGATCAGAAATAAGCAGGTACATTTTTCAGTCATACTTCGGAAATAATTAGAATATTTTCATGAACTGTATCTTAAAGTTTTCAGAAAAATCTGTACTTTAATACATATGTGAAGCCTGTCTTTAACAACGACGACATACAAGTTGAAACGCCTTAATAACTCACTCGCTGGTGATTTCCTTATGGCCTAATTTATAAGAGCTCTGCAAAAAGCGACCGAACAGGTTTTTTTCAGATCCAAAAATTGAAGCACCGAAATACCCAGGTGCTCAAGGCCACCTGACCCCCTTCCCCGATGAGATGGGAAAAATATCACACCCGCTGAAGTGGTTCCCCAAGACTTGAATATTAGATGGCAATACAGATTAGAGTTTTAGACTGCAAATACCAGCGACGCAAAA
>BMAW01083949.1:149359-211846 GCA_019974015.1 Nephila pilipes | reverse complement strand
CCCAAAAAAAAAAAAAAAAAAAAAAAAAAAAAAAAAAAAAAACGTGCTTCTGTGAGTCTTAGACAACCGCACATAAATCATGGTAATGATATATTGGCTAAAGTGCACGTATCAAATAGACCCGCCGTATCAACTAGAGATATCTGATGACGTCAAATAAAAACTGTTCAAAACGAAACTCGATTCAACGGATGAATACCAATTACAGTTCTGGCGAAAAACACAATCCTCTCATTTAGAATGTTTTTCGTATCATCACTATGATACTGGATAGGCAGCATGCGGCATCTCTCTTCAATAACAAAGACAGAAGTTAAAACGCCTTAATAATTAGCCTGATGGGGAATCCCTTTTGGCCTCGTGGATAAGAGTACTGTAAAAAGCGACTGGAAAAATTTTCTCTGGACGATAGATCGAGGGTTCAAATCATCCCAGGTCCTCAAGATCAACCAATCTATTGAAGTGGAGAAAATATCTTTTATCGAGCATATTTTTTCAAAAAATCTAATTTTCTTTTTGGTTTAAAGGTCGTGAGACCCTTTAATGAAAGATGTAATATATATTTTAATTTCTTACATATCTATTTAACCTCAATCTTACTTTTTGTTACATTGCGATCATTACAATCGTGGTTCTCAAACTGTGGTCAGCGGAACACATGTGCTCAACTTCGAGTATTCAGAGAACTCAAATTCACGATTAAAAATTGTTGCGAAAGGAAAATCAATACATAGTAAAATAATTGTGCGATGGGATCGTATTCAGTACACCCGAATCGACCGAATACGATCCAATGTTCATATATGTGGTATCGTGATGCTGTTTAGTTGTATATTGGTATCATAAATTTATAAAAAAAACTGACGTCACATATTAAATTGAGTGGTATTGTAATTTGAACTGATTTGGAAAAAAATATGTTTGCATCAATCAATTTCGATATTTCAAACTTTTATAAAAGTAACACTTTGAAGCATAGTCGGCTAACCCCGCGTCCACAATGCAGCCACGACATATTTCCATTTTTTCCTTCTTCAACAATAGAGTTGTTTTTGCAATATAAGTCCTTTCTTTTACATTGCGTCCTTGATTTTAAAAAGATTGGTTAACTTTGCTGCAAAACTTATGTTATATTGTAAGTGTTCCACGCAAACAAGTAATATAAAAAAAAAAATTAAGTCAATTCCTACTTAAGTCAACATTTTTTATTATTATTTTAGTTACTTTTTATTAAATAATTACAATTAATATAAATATGTATATACATATGACAAAATCACAATTTTAAGTGGTAAAAGAAATTTTTTTCCAGCCATCTACACGATTCGTCACTGACGGAATTCATTCCTAAATTTATATCCTGCCAAAATATCTTATATAAGAGAAATTTTTTTCTCCCATATAAAACTAAAATTAATTATTTGAAAATCAAATAAAAAATTTTATGCTTCGACGAGATTCGATCCGAAGGCACGAAGATTCTACGCCGTCGCTCTACCAACTTTGCCATTTCAAGACAATGACCATAGTAGTAGAATTGGCTTGTCTCTTAATTCATCTTTAAATTAAATGGTTGGAATGCAGTTTAGCCCAACCACCCTTGGCGACAGGAATTATTTGGTGGTATTTTGCCGAATATGGCTACCCTGGTCTGCTTTGAGGACTTCACGTTCAGCCAAAAAAAAATCCCCAAGTTAAGCAATTTTTGAAATCGCTTCAAACGGTTGGGCTAAACTGCATTTTCTCCAATTAAATTTAATTAATGGATTAATATTTTAAAAAAATGAGTTAACATCAAGTATCATCAACTACAAGTTTAAAAAAATGTATTTGAACTTGAGTGGATGAATAAAAAGTATTTTATTAACGATTAAAAATTTGAACAAGATATATATAGGGAAAGTGTGAGCTAATAGTAGGAATTTAAAAAAAATAGAAGAAGTCTAAGTTTAGGGTTCCCTGACTTCAAAATTTTGTGAGCCATTGAAATTTACAATCTGTTTTTTAAGCATCTCTTTAACATTTTTTTTTCTATATCTCTAATATATTTAAATTAAACTTGTCTAACTCTAAGACTAAAACTAGGCGAAATAGGATTGGTTTTAATTTATTTATACCAGCCTCAATGACAGAAATGATGTTTTTTAGAAACATGGCTCTATTTTGAAAAAAATAACGAAATGAAAAATATAGTTTACAGTTTCAGAGAATGCCCAACAACGTCTAGGTAAGAAAAAGAAACGATTCTATTACCTTTTATTCCGTGATCAGTTCTTCCTCTCCTTATAATTGGTAAAATTCAAATAAAAAGGATTATTTCCCCTATTTTTATACATTGAAAAACACATAATCCATCAATTCCTTCACTGAATAAAACCAAAAAAACTTATAGCTGTTTCCAGATACAAAACATTTCATTTCAGGAAAAAGATATGTGACAAAGAAAGTCAATTAATTTGCAATATATAGCTGAACAGAGAGCGGGTATTTGTCATATGCTCTTCGATTCTTCATCAATAAGCACTAATAACTGTATAGACTAAAGTAATCAATTAATAAGTGACTCTGCGATTTGTTTTTAATAAGTATGAGTAATTAAAAATTGTTCGAATTAAGTACGAAATTTTTATCAAAATATTCGATTTTATGCTTTATACTAGCCGAATAATAAAACATACAACATTTAAAAGACTCGTTCTATGTAATGTGTTGTAAAGAGTAGATGTTTCGAAGGAAGAAACTCTTTTCTTTGCAAATGAAATTTAATTTTATTTATTCTATTACATGATCTATTACAAAAAAAAAACTCATTTGCTTACTCATTATGGCAAAGCAATACTAAAATGATTTGAACCCAAAACTTTCCAAGAAGGTATCCAAATTAAAAAGAAATAGTTCGAAAACCTTGAGGCGAAAAAATGGCTACTCCCAATTATCTTAAAATTCTCATTCCTTTTCGATCGTTCTGAATTCTTGATTACGTATAATTTCAGGTAATATATAAATTGATAAGTAATTGAAATATTTCACATATGTTTTATTTTCAGTCCAGTAACAAAATTTATGAGAAATGTATTACGACATAGTTTTAAAATTAAGTTCAGTACTGGTGAAAGCAGGCATTAAACATATACTCAAAAATCTTTACGACAAAATGTTGAAAAGTGGTCAGCTACGACATTTTGTGGTTGAATAAAACAATAACCCCTTTAGTGACTGATACTCATTGTGAATTGAAGGTTAAAAATGAGTATTATTGTTAGTGGTGCTTCACGCTTATCGGATATTTAACTTTCTTTTAAATGGAAAATATTGGATTTTTGGAAACTTAAGAATACTCAAATAATTGTAATTAATCAAAGTGTCAATAAGCTTATTGTTTTACACCAGAATACATTTGTCGAATTTAGTTTTTCAACAGAAATAAAAGTCAGAAATAAAAAAATAAGTAAAAGTATATAAGACCACTAAATTAATTCACATAACAAGAGATTATATAAAAATATAAATCCGTTATGTATGGATTGTTTCCAAGAAGTATAAAATGCTGTCATAATAAAACTACAGATCGAATAATCTTCGTAAAGTAGCAGATGTTTTTAATGTTTCGAACGAGGGTTGTATAATTGTTACAAAACTTGAAGTGGTAAAATCAGATTAATTTCGGTTTGTTATAATGAACTCTACCGGCTATTTATGAATGCCAGACACAATGGTCCGTTAACCACAACCAGTAAGTGAGTCATGGTCAGATGACGCAGTCGATACCAGAGATGGTACTCCACACTCCATATCCATGCTATTCCACCTTGAGGACTTAAGATTTCGACTGTGATTTAATGTACACCAGCATCTCTACACGACGGGTATTTGTGGAAACAAGACCCGAATCGACTAAAACAACACCTGGCGTGAGCTCGATGCCTTGACCACTCGGTTACCAGTTAAATCAATGCGAATAATTAATTTGTCAATAATAAAGCACTTATTACTACAAGTAGCACAATTTCAGATTTTCTTACTTTATTATGGAATGTAAAATTTACGCTTCAGATGTTTTATGTACGACAAGGGACTTTGTGAATTAAGGTGAGGGAAAAAATTTGGCATATTTCTATTTTTAGGAGCAATAGTAAAATTTTGTGGGGTTTTTTTCTATTTAAATGAATGTAATAAGTTTTTACCATTTCAACTCTCTACATTTGTCAAAACATAATACATTTTTACCTTCATATTACTTATAAATGAATCTAATAAGTTATACTACCGAAAATAGTAAAACGATATTAAATAAATTTGTCACTTGAAATAAAAAATTAATAGATCGGTTCATGGCACATTATTACATTTGCTGCACATCTAAGCAAATTACTTATGTCTTATTAATTCGTTGAGATTAAAATATCACACATCGTATTATATAATATTGAAATTATACAATATTAATTAAAACTTCTCTACAACGTATTATAAAGTATTAAAAAATTCAATCCTCTTCCTGCATAAATGGTATCCCTTACAATTTTATTTTTTGCCTTAAATACTGTAATAAGGAATCTTTAACATAATGGCAGATGGTTCCATGAAACAAAAAGTTTGAGAAACTTTGTTTTAATAGAATAATTTTCAATAGTTAGCGGATCAGGGAGAGTGTACAAACTGTGACGACATCCTGTTTTCCGTCTCGTCTGTCATCTTAATTATTACTCCAATCACAAAATCCAAAGTTCAACTTCAAGCTCAGACAAAGTAATTAAAACAGTCAATTATATCCAAAATATAGTTTGTATTGATCTCTTTTTAAGGGAACTCTTTCAACGGTTTAGTGGCTCTCTAAAAGAATTCTAACAGCTTCTATACCCTATCAAAGATTACGCTAACCGGAATACGATGCGAGTACGTCCTTTAAATATTCAGTTGCTCCGACTGCGTTGGGTCCTAATCTCATCAAATCAATAAGACACCCAGAAGACATTACACTAAAACCTTACCTATTGTCGTAAACTTGTTACTCTTTTCAATTCTTTGTCGCTTTAATGACTTGATCATATTTATTCATTCCACTTCTAAACTTTACTTCATTTGCATCTCGTTTCATTTGATTGGGAACTTAAATATAAAATCAGGAATAACCCCTGTTATTAGTCGGAAGTATTGCGAATATTCCATGTTACAAACCAATTAAGTGAATCAAATTGCGTGTTTGGTTCACCTATCTATTACTTACAATCTCTTCGATTATTTTTTTATAAAAATGTGTGAATATTACGTTAATGGAGAGGGGGAAATATCAATAAAGTATATTTATCCTAAGAAAAAAAAAATCCTTTTCAATAATTTGTAAACGTAAGTATTCGAGAAAAAACATAAATAAGAATAAAATATTTTGAGGAAAACTAAACGAACGAAGAATATTTTTTACTGTTTGGAATGGTTTTATTATTTCATTAGGAGGAGTAACTTAATCGGAGTTATCTACCAGAACACAGTGCCACAGACAAGGAACTCGATTAAAATTTTTCAGGACTTCAGGTTGGATGAAAAAGTTAGATCTAGTTCCAAAAACGCTAAATTGGCACGCACAGCACTGTACCTAAGTTTAGACTCTATAATTTCATTACGAATGTGTGTTGAGAAAAAGATTTTTCCTATCGAACAGTAGTTATTAATGCATAAAACTAATGTTCCATTTTTTTTTCAGCCGTTTTGGTAATCCACGGTTTGTTGAGATATATACGCGTAGTAAAACGATATTAAAATATTACTTCTTAATTTTTATTCAACTGTTCTTAAGCTAACAACGCTCTTTGACCAGAATAAGCGATTCCCATTCTTCTTTCAAGTTTTGGAAAGCATTTTAAACTTTCTCGTAGCTGTTTATATATCCCTTTACTATAAAAACTAATTTTATATCGATCCTCAAACGAAGTACTTAAAATAATCTCATGGCGTTTTTATAGAAAAGTTCAAGAATATGCCCATTCCAAATCAAGACAGCGGTCGCAGTAGCCGAATGATTACAGTCAAGAACTCGGTTACCATGGTTACGTTAAATCTGCTGGGGCTTAAAGTCCTCACGCTGGGGCGTGTCGGGGATAATGGAGTGCCTGTTCAGGTTAATCTCACCGTTGTTCAGAATTACTAAGTGGGTCGGCTGAATCCAGAGGCGCTCGAGTCGAGCAAAAATAGGCAGGTGAAAAGGTGCAAAAAACAAAGTGAATTTTCCCTTCATTCATATAAGAATAGTAGTTCTGCCTTCTTGATTTATTTTTTAAACGCGTACAAATTAAATTAACATGTACAAATTAAAGGATGCATGGTTCTTAAGACTGACATTATAGTGCATTATGATTATGAAAACTATATTCAGTTTGCTTAATATATATTTACATTGATAAGATTAAATTAATTTAATATTTTATCGCCTGTCTTTTTTAATATCGGAACAGAATGTCTTCTTTAATAATTTGTCGTTTGCTCTTATTTTAATATTTCATTTCGAAATTGATTTTTATAGTGGATTCATCTTTTTCTATTCATTTTGTTGTTAACACTGGCAAGTTTTTTGTGCTTTGGAAGGTTTCGATCGTGAAAATAAAAATGCGTTAGGAATTTGAAGAAGGTATTTTCTTTTATTGATGGTAATTACTTCTGTGGATGGCAGTACTCTTACTTTTACGTTGATTAATATTCATTTTGAATCATTCGACTTTTTCGAGAACTTGACAGGAAATAAAAAATGAAAATAGCAATTTCATTTTTTATTTCCTGTCATTTTTTACTTCAATCAGCACATGTCAAAATGAAATTAGCAGTTTCAAGTTTTTATTTTTATTTATTTATTTATGCTTCTTATTTAATAAAATTAAATTTTATATAATAAATTGTTTCTTTAAATACTTCCATATTTTAAGTTTTTTCCAGTGTTAGGAGGGGTCATATTCTTAACTTACAAGAATTTTGAAAAAATGCGGTAACAAATAAAAAATAAAAAAAGTTCTAGTCATAGACGCATTACTGTTCAATCAAGCCTCCTAAATATAATTCAATACTGATATTATTGATTTCATCAGTTACAAAGAAGATAATATTTTGAAGGATTAATCAATTCTGTTTGAATATCACGATATACATTTCCCCCTTTGACTAATATGGGAATCCAGTTGCTTAATACACAGAGTTAAGCTCCATTCTGCATTGAAATAATAATTACAAATTTATTGAATGTTTCAAAACTATAAGAGCCAATTCTTGTAAGATAGTGTGTATTTTATATTCAGGTATTAGGACATGTTTCAATCCGATTTTTTTTTCCTGTTGTATTCTTTAAACTCCTTTAGCTTACTGTGAAGTTGAATAGTTATTGAGGTGTTTATAAAATCTGAAGTTTTAGTCGGAGTCCAGGGGGCTGGCGTTGCAAATATCATCCATGTAGTGTCTTTGTTTTTAAAAGGAGAGGTACGCTTTTTGATGCTTCTTTGCGAAGTTAACTATCACTATTCTGGATCTTTGCCAGTAACTTCTGGTTCATCTCTAGAGTAACTTCAATCAAAAGCTAACTAAAAACTCGCATCTACATTCAGGATGCGAAATGTTTCATTTAGCATTACTTTGAATAGAATACTGAATAATCTAGCCCATCCAAAAAAAATAATCCATAATTTTTTTTTTATTTAAAATATTAGTTACGTTTTAAACATTTTCAAACTTCAATCATAAAAATGAATAGAGTTTTCATTTAGAGTAAACATTTTATATTATTTATCAAATTTTCTTTGCGGAATTCTTTTATATGGACGTAGAGAGAGAATATGCATGTTTTGTTTCCATCCCATAAGGATTTCTGTTTATTGAAATTTTAAAACTGGAGCTTTTTTATGCTGATTTTTTTAAGTTTTTTCAGAAAAAATTAATATTCGAAATCCCGTAAAACACATAAACATTTTTTCATCATGACAATAAATTGAAATTTGAATTTAATTTCGAGATACGAGTTGGAGAGGTAGAACCCTCCCCCCCTTTTGAAAAATTTCTCGCTAAGCCCCTGATTACAAGCATAAAAATATTTAGTTATAACACTTTACATTTTCTATCAATGATTTTTTGAAGGATTATTAAATTTTCTTTCTCTTTAGATAAACCAGTTCGAACCTACTTATTTCAGATGGGGCAAATATGTCCACAGTAACTATTCCACAGGGGAGAAATCATTTTTCTTACTAAATTACATTTAATAACTAGTTTACAGTTTTGTGATGAGTAGCTTTTTTACAAATTCGCGTTTTATTGTTATTGCAATACATTTTATACGTCTTGACCAAAATTTATTTCCTAGTAAATGCAGTGAAATGTTGGGCCTTTAACACTCGCGAATTATCACTTGCATATAAGTCTATTTTTTATTTATTTGATTTCGTAAGGCTCCCGTCTACCGTCCGTTTGAATTCATGAACGTAATGTTAATCCTATGGAATTTCAATTACCGTTCTCAAATATTTACTATTTTGCCCATTTGAATGCGATTGATTGCATTTGAAAGTGCAAAAAATAATGAAGGTTCCTACGGTTTTACATTTTTTTTCCTCTGATTTTTAAATACATTTTAAAATATTTTCTTAAAAACCGAAAACCCACAAATGAATAATTAAAATAGGAGTAAAAATGTTTTTTAAAAAATCGAAAGAAAACTGTAATTCCTATGAAACCTTCATTATTTTTTTACTCTTTCAGATGTACTTTATCGCATTCGAATAGATCAAATAGTAAAGATTTGAGAACGGTAGTCGAAATTCCATGTGATTAACATTTCGCTTATGAAATCAAAATGCCCGTTGAATGGGAGCCTTAAGATTTAATTTTGGTTCGATTATTACCCGATTTCTTTCGGATATTAAATTATTAGCGAAGATCTGGAATCAAAACTTCTAAAAATGAGGACCATTAAACCTCCTCCTGTTTCACGAAATCTTATGACTTTGAAGATTATGAATAATTTCCAAAGAAAGTTTGGAAGTAAAAACATAATTATAATACTTTATTTTTAGTGATCCCTTGTGGAATTCTGTAACCCCAAAAGGGCGCGTCCCTAGGTATAGAGGGTAGGGAAATGTCCCATTTCTCCTTCCAGGGGGTGGTAGAAAGGAAATAAAACATAACCTTATGCATTTAATTATCCCCACAGGAATTCCTCTTCGGACCTAAGGCACCTGCTGCTATTTGAAACTGAATTATCCCTGTTCATGACACAAAAACAAGTTTTAATGATAAATTAAATATTGCATTTCTCCTCTAAGAAATAAATGCGTTAACTTACAGCAGGTATTCATTGTACTTGTGTGTGAGAGTATTAAGAGTAGAAACAACAAATAGTTTTATATCATTCCTCACTTTATTCAAATCACGTAAAAACGCTTTGTCTAATCGGAGCTTAAAAATTACGGAAACTATTGGACCTGCCCTCTTGATCCAACCAGCACGAATTTTCATGCAACTGAATTGGTAAATGATGCTATTTGTATCGTCACATAGCGAAGTTGCACAATCTAGCTCTATTAGTTGGAGATGACTGTATTTAAATGTTTTCCAAGCTTGTATTTGTCCCTTTCCAAGTGTTCCAAATTACATCATAGGTAAAATAGTGTAAATGCGTACTTTTAGCAAATAAAATTAAAACTGAAATTCCTAGTAAATATTGAATGTCTGTGCTAAGGACGTAAAGAATATTATTCATACGTTGTTGTCAGGCGGTTAGAGAATGTTGATAACACTTGTTGAACAACTAATGTCGTTCGCAGTTACATTTTAAGGCTCAAAAACACCATTACAAAGAGTTTTAGGCTGCGAAACTTTATGGCAAGGGGGAATGGTAACAGACAAGAACCTCTGCTCAAAAATCTGAAGACATACCATTCCTTTTGTGTTAACATTCCTTTAAAATAGGTTCGTCAAGGTCACTTTCAACCCTCTTTTCTTTCACAAGAATCGCCGACTGCCAAGGGGGAGGGGAGAAACAAGTTCTTCTGCCCTTCAGTAAAGGGAAATTTCGCCAACTGCTAAAGGACAGTGGAGCATCTTTTTACTCTCAACATTTTTGGCATATTTTTCTTACAAATTCTGTTAGAATATTTTGAGAATAAGGGTTTTATTCGTTGGTGCTCGTCAGTAATCTAATTTTTAGTTAGTAGAAGTACTTTTTCAGATCGATAAATTCATAATTATTCATATTATATAATACTACACAATCGTTTCCCAAAACATCACATTTTAATATACCACCTATATATATATATACTCATATTTCGGGTTTAAACGTTTTATTATTTTCGAATGATTCGGTCTGAATCAATTTATTACTTGTACAATATATTTCATAATTAGCCTTATCAGTATAATGGCAAATTCATTTTATAGCTTCATATGTTCACATTGAAACATTGCATATTTTTTAATGACTTCAAATTTTCCAAGCACTGCTTGTTAAATGATTGTGTGCTAATCTCGCTCAGTTACGTTAATATTGGGATATTTAATGATCATAAATTTGTGCTGATATGACTTGAATGCGAATTAATTACCTTACTCGCCCTTTACAGCTAAAATCGGTTAGAAAAGGATATAAAAAGACTATTTTAAGCGTATTTCATTTACTTACGTGAAATTCATTTTTTATTCACAATGCTTCCATTTTAACGCAATGACGGACTTTATTCTTGTATGCGATTTTTTTAGGTAAGCATTGAGTTTGATACTGACATTCATAAAAGATATCCTCCACCTTACACTCAGTAAAGGCCCACAAATATAAGACTCGATACCTTTTCTTGAAGACAGTATAAAAAATTATGCGTATTGTCAAAGCCAAAAGGGAAACAGTTTTTTTAATTTAGAGAATAACTACTTGGTACAAAGTACATAATACACTATGTCAATCTTATTTCTTCTATTTAAAAACTGTTCAAGTATTTATTAATTTAATCAAGTTATAAAAATTTAAGAATTATAGATAATTTTAGAGCAATAATTAATATAGCATGGGAATAAAATTTGTATTTTTAGAGGTGACCCTCCTCCCCCTCCTCTCTTCTTCATCTGCATACACTGGACCAGAGACATTCGTTCAGAGAGAGCAAATACTTTTTTATTCTTTCCTCAGGAATTGGCTTAGTTGAAATCCTTTTTTCTTTTCACGATGAAAAAAAAAATTAAGCACGAGAAGAAAAAAAAGCTCTTATGTTTGAAATTTAGAATATCTATAATAATGTAATAATAAAAGAATAACCCTGAAATATTTCAATTTCCAGAAAAATTTTGGGAGGTGCATATGTTCCTTTGCATCCTCTGGGTACACCACTGGCATTACGAACCCTTAAAATACAATATGTCAAAATAGAGATTTTCGAAAAATTTATTCAGCTGTTCTTTTCCTTCATAAATCGAAATCTTCCACCTTTCAAGGCTATAAAATTATATTTCGACGTGGATTCATTATCTGTATGCTTAGTTTAATACATTAATTACTTTAACGAAATTAAAACAATAAACTAAGAATAAATGACTTTAAATAATTTTTAAATGCTTAGATCAAGCCATTTTAACCAAGGATTCTCAGTGTTTTTGTTCGTTCCCTCGTCACCTCAAAGAAAGAAAAAAAAATCACGTGCGCGATCAGTTTTCTTAACTTTTGGTGAGAAGTATACATATTCTTGTGATTCTATATTCATACTTTATTAAAATATTGTAATATGAATCACTTTAAAAGTAGCTCATTATCCCAAATGATACTATTTTCCAAAAATTCTTGTTACGCATAGGTTCTATCTGTATGCTAAACTTTAATTAACTAAAATATTAGCAGTTTCGAGCAAATGTCTTCGTGTCAAATTAAAGTAAAGTACTATCCTAATGCAAGCTTTTTTTCTGGTAATACTTTACGTGGAGAGCTAACTAGAAATCAAATTAATATAACCCATTCGAGTCTTTTGAATCTACTTCTTTTGTTTGGGGCAATAACATGTAAATACTTAAAGAACTATTTTTCATGAACTACTGTTGTTTCTTTTCCGAGTTGTTCTCGTATTCCTCTTTGTACTAATCATGAACATTACTGGTAAGTGTACTATAGTTTGAAAACCAATACAATAGAGTTTCTGGTTATACACCACGTAGTGTGAAACACGGATATCACACATAGTTGACACCGGAGTATTGAATATTAAAATAATTCTATGACAATTACACTTAAAAATGCGTGAATTCGACTGCTTGAATTTCCCTCTTGGAATGATTAACTAAAATAATGCGTAAATTTGAAGGGGGGGGGAAGTTGTTAATTTAGAAATCAAATCTTTTTATTTCATTTCTTTGTTCTTATTCGATTGTTCACTTACATATTCATTTCAGAAAAGACAGTTTGTGCATTTAATAAGAATCGATATAGGAGGCATAATTCGGCTCTACTCTCTTTTGCACGTTCTTTCTTTCTCAGAAGCCTTTGTCCTATTTATTTTCCTTATTGCTTTTCCCACAAACAGAAGGAGAGCGAAATATGGCGCTGCGAAATGGTTTCTTAGAGACTAATTACTACATCCGGGTCAACATCCGATGAACAAAATTTCGATTCCAAAATACATCGCGGCGATTTCCGGGAAAATTATTAAAAGTTGTCGACAGCGAGTTCATCTCATCAAACAGCAGAAACGAAATGGAGAGCCTGTACGCCCTACAAAATCAGTTGGTAGTCATATTACTAATACAAAAGAACACTGTTTACACGCAATCCACATTTAAAAAGAGAACAAGTGAGGTGATAAGTTGAAACTAGCAAAAATAGTATCGAATAAAAGAACATGCTAGTTCCTTCCAAATTACAAGTACATTTAACATTCATTGTTAAAAAATCCAGTTACTATAACGGCATTAATATAATCATTCGCATGTAAGGCTTTGCTCAGAACTATTTTGAATTTAATTATAAACAAGCCCATGAAAAGTTAGAGAATCATATCAAAATGAAATAAAAAATACAATAAATATGATATGGTTTAAAACAATACAAAAACGGAATGGAACGGAACGGCATAGCGTTTTTGAAGTGTTTTTAATTATTTTGTCGGTGAAAATAAGACAGAAGTAAAAGAACATACTAATTCGACTTTTACTCAGCAATTATAATGTTTTCAAATAGTATAAAATAACTTATAAAAAGTAACACAAAATACAGACACCAACCAACAAGAACACACGATTTATTCTTTTTAAGAAAACATGCAACCTTAAGTTGAAAAAATATTTTTTGAAAATTTTAATATGATATGCTTATTAAAAACTCGCTAGATTTTAACGCGAGCTTGAAAAAAATTAAAAACTATAGATAGAGTATGGAATGATTTTGTTCGAATTTAACTGTATAGATTTACTACAAGGTGTAAAAAAGCAACTGTGATTCATGGTTGTCTAAAAACATGTGTACACACACACACTCAGAGTTAGTTACTCAAAAATACATAGTTTTAAAGTAAAAATTTTCAAAACAGAGTTCAATAACAATCTACATAAATATCTATAATTTTAAACTGTTGGTTAAATTGATCAAATAGTAGTCCGTCGAGCTAAGAAATTGTGCTTTCGAAAAGTGTTTAACAAATCCCAGGGCTGTATTAATTTGGGGATCATATATTATCAAATTAAATGAAATTTTTCAGTAATTCGACTCACTTTTCAATGGGGGAATTTTAAATTATCAAGTCTTACTAGAAAAATTAGAAATTTAAAAGGACTAAGGTATTTTTACAAAGCACTGCGAGAAGTAAGATGTAGGTTTTATATATACTGACTGAGATACAAATTCAACTTGACTTACAGTAGTGGGAAGGTAGGCAGAGAATAGTCTCAAATGTCTAGATTTTGAATTTCAAATATTAAAAAAAAGAGAGGTTTTTGTTGATTTTTAGCCTCCCCCTCTTTCACATACACACACATATCCATTGATCAGAATAGGAGAGATCAATCCATCGAATAAGGTAAATAATACTTTTGAAGTGTATCTATTCCACCAGAGATGCAAAAATAAGTTACATTCTTTTACTGAAAGTTTTTGATATTCATAATAATTAAAATATCATGTCGCTGGTTAAATAACAGTCTTGTCTTCCTGTTGCAGTGACAGATAAAAGAAGGCAAAAAATTAGTCGGAATGAGTTGAGAATCCACTTACAGAGTGATAATTACAACCTATTTGATGATTTAGGGATCAGTATAAACATTCGATTAAACGGTTTATACACTTAAAGTAATATTTATCCAATTTTTGAGAACCAATGGTATGCTGCGAAAATGTATATACAAGACATTCACGTGCAGAGAACTTGGTATATTACTTTCTTAAAAATATTTGGAACAGCTCAATACGCTTCTACTTTATTATTATTATTTTAAAAAAAATAAATGCCCTTGTTTCTAACTCCTTTCACTTCATTTTAATTCAAAATAAATTAATTATATTTAAGAAATTAGAGTGCTGTAAATTATCTCTCACGTTGAGATTGCTCCATCATTCTGCAAGTATTTGTCCGATGCTTTAACACTATGTCCGATATTTAATAAATATTTGCGTACAGTGTATATTTTGAACATAACATGACTTTAAGGTTGTTTTTATTGGTTATCCCTCCAATTCCTCCCTGGTCTAAAGATAATTTGACAGCGATAGTTGCACAAAAAATCGATTAAGCAATATTGAAGTGTGTGTGTGTGTGTGTGTGGTTTTTTTTTAACTAGATATTTTACATTAAGAAGTCACAAACATTAAGTGCTCCCTTTCGTTTCAAATTTGAAAAGTATTTCACAACATATAAAGATCGCTGTTAATAAAATCATATAATTCTGTATTTTACTTTACATTTGGGGAGCACTATTTATTTCCACCTGGGTATGAAGCATTTGGGCAGTAAAATAGATATGAACTATTTTCCTCTGCGACCTTTAGTCTGCAGGACAATGTATAATCTCAGGAATGTGTTGCTATGCCATTTCAAGTAAAAGAACTTTCTAGAAATGCCTTATCCTTCAATGTCAACAAGAGGTTAAAATTATCAACCCCGAAGAGATAGCATCTCGTTCTCATTTTCCCCAGTTAGGGAGTGGTTAGTGAATAACAATTGCTTTTGTGACACTCAGCTTTACACTTGCCTCAGGGGGCGAAATAGTCAACAATACCCTGTTCGACAATAAGCTCTCCGTCCATTTTAACCTTGAACTTAAACCAACTTTTACACATTGAACACTTCTATATTCTACATATTGAAGATTTGGGTTGTACGACGCACAATATTAATCTAATTTTTATGCTTCAGCTTTCTCTATAAATCAAGGGAACAAAGGTGTGAACATAACTTCTAAATTATATTATTTTGTTCTTTGTTAAAAATCATCTTCCAAAGTTTTGCTATTGCCTGCCGTCAAATGAATGTATTATTGCTAAGGGCGAGTTAATAACTTCTTATGCTAATATGTTTTCGCGTTTTACAGGCAAAACAAAAGATGTACTGTTTTAAAAATAAAATATTATACTTTAAATTTAAATTCAAATATATGTATTGATGTTGCAAAATTGGATCAAAATATGTTTTTTATCTGATAATACCACTAAAATCATGGGTTTTAAGAAAATTTTAAAGTATGTTTAAGGGTATAGCCCGAAAATGAAGAAGTTTTTTCATCTTTTATAGTGTGGTGGATTTCAATAAGTTCGTCATTGTCTCGGCTCAGCCAATAATTTTACTTTTTATCCGTGATCTGGTTCTTAAAATGGTACTCCAGGTACTACTTAAAATGGTACAGGGTTTTATCAAAGAATTTTTACACAAATTTGTCATTAGGACAAAAACTTCTCCTTGTTAAATTATTTTAGTATATGGACAATAAGAAGAAGAGGCTAAAACTAATCCTCCCCTTTTTTTTTTATTAAATTATTTGATTGTGAAAACGATGTATATTAATATAAGTATTAAACATTTGACTGCCTAAAGTTTTATACACTCTCTACATCTATACAAGAATATAAAATGCATTACGACAGACTTAGTTCTAAATGTTCGATATATCTTCCTTTTTGTTGTTTTGTTCCAATATTTTGAACATCAGTTAATACGGAATCAAATGCATATATTTATATGCTTATTTTACGGGAAATAGGATGGAACAAGTTTCTTGCTCATGTCATTGTTCTACATTGATTTGATATTTTGATTGGTATACACATAAAATTGCTTTAAAATTCTGATACAATTATACTTAGTGATAGGAATTGTTGAATTTGCCCTAAAATATAGTACACGTAATTAAGAAAATCAACCAAAGCCAGTGTCAATAGTCTCGCTACGCAGACTTTCAGGCATTTTGACATTCTTAAGCTTCAGTTTTTTCTGTCTTATTGATAATACTTCTCTTATTGATAAGGGATAAGCAGTAGAAGGGCCTTCTGTAATTTATACAGACTCTTCCTTCTTCTTTTGGCCCTGCGCAGTGACAAAAAACGAAGCCCAATTGTACTTGAAGTACGAATGTCAGTCTATCTAAATTATATTGGTTTGAATTATTAAAGAACAGAAGAGATCACGAAAGCATAATCAGAACTACAAATGCGGCCATCCATCTTAAGGCTCTTCTTCCTAGACTTAGAGTAATTATTTTCACTGTTTCATAAAACCGTTTTCAGGACCGTCCTATTTACATAATATTCACATATATGTATAATAATATTACCAGGAAATTCAGCTGACGATATTTAAGTAACTATAGTCAGAATATACATATGAAATTTTAATTAATTTGTTATCGCTTAAAGAGTTAGATTTAAAAATAAATGTGCGCCCTTTTTACTACATCAAATAACACTGTTCTCAAAATAATCATGAATCAATATGTTTAATGTATTCTAAATAATACTGAATACCTTAAAGACAAATGCTCGTTGAAAGATTCTTCTTGATGAAAGATACAACTAATACAGCCAGCTTTATTTCATAAGAAAAGAAACTTTTCTCATCCTAGCTCAGGAAGCATTTGAAAAAATTTCTCCCCATCCCTAAAGGATTCTATGAATTTCTAATTAAGGGTCTATTCACCCAATTTCAAAGAACCCGAACCAAACTGGGAACACATTTTCACACACAGATAGAAAAAGGTCCCACAATTTTCATATAAGCTCGTACCTTTTCAGCTTATACGTACGTTTATAATACATGGTCCAGAAAATTTAAGACATTTCCATAAATGCGCAATTTTTTGTTTTAGAAAGTGAAGTCTAAAATCCATCTAACATTGAAGACGGTATATGGAATTATCATCTCCTATATCACATTTTATACCAGAAAAAAAAAATGAATGAATTCAATTAGAAATCGGAAGAATTAAATATGCTCTTCTTTGTAGAATAATAAATTCAGAAAATAATATTAACGCTGTATTATTTTTTAATCTGAAAAAATGACTTCGAATTTTTGTCCTATTGTTTAACACTACGCAAAGTCAGTCTTGAGAACTCCTGATTTACTGCGCAAAGACATACACGAAGAACTCTCCAACTAGTTCTTGGAAATGAAACTATCAGCAAAAGAACTACAAACCGGACATTCCATCTAAAAGCAGCAGCAGAAAACAGTTGACTGCCCTTTTCTTCAGTCCCCGATGCCATCTTGTGGTTCCGCCAAAGTTCATCGCCGTGTATCATTTAGAAGCGACACATCAGTAGAGGAGCAATGAACCTCCAAGAGAAACATCCAGTTTAGATTTGAAAATGATGCCTGAGAAGCTCAAAAGGAGATTAATCCTCTACTAAATCCCTGTATGAGCTATTATAATAAAGGAAAAATTGATTGAAAATTTCCTAAAACTGTACTTAGCATGTTATTGAAAATTTTCATTGGGAAAATGAAATATTTAGCGTCGTCTTGAGAAGCAATGTCATCTCTAGTCGTAGAAAATTGAAGTAGGATTCAATTTAATTTAGTAAATAAATAAAAATCATCAAATGTTTAATATTTTATTACTCAACTTTAGACTCGGTCTAACTAAAGAAATTGTTATTATGGAAAAGGGAAAGTTAATTCCTTCTTTCAAAATCGAAAAGAAATATCGATTCTAAGTGAAAAAAAAAACTTATTTATGTACACATGAATGGAGAAAGCTAGACATTAATAATTTATCATTGCTTCAGTCGTTTGCTTTTTGAAAAGATAAAAGGAAGACAATCTTAAATAATTTAAGAGAAACGCAAAATATAGAGCAATTTCCCTTACAGAAAAAATTAATTATGTTTATTAAGGTACTTCAAATCCTGTCGCAAGAGCTTCACAATTTTTTAAAAAAAATTCTTTCTTATTCTTAACCTAAAATAGAGCAATATCCTTCGCTAAATAAGGGGGGGGGGGACTTAATTAGTACTAGTATTACAAAGTATAATATTTACTTTGATAAAACAAAATCAAATTATGTTAGTAATAATATCTAATCGTGATTGTATAAACCTTGAGTTTAGAGCAAATTTTGATAGCTTATTATACCTTGTTGCTTTGTTAGATAAGCTTATCGAGTTATAATCTGTTTTGCAGCTTAATTTGTGCGTTGTAACATAGGACAAAAGTACTTTCAGTGATTTTTCGTTTTTGTTACTCATTGCATTTTTCGGAAGACCAATTCAGTAAAATGTGCATCGATATTCTGCAGTATTCCGCATTGGTATAAAAAACCTAGAGTTTATAATAAAATTTCTCTTAAACTTTTAATAAAATAAAGATCACGTGCGAAACTGAGTAGTATCTTAAAAAATGCGTAACCTGAGGAATAATCTCTTTTTTTTTCTCTCTCTTGCCGATTCTTTTTCTCAAAACTTTTCTTCTTAGTTTCATCTTCAAAGCGCACGAAATTTTTTTTTTTCGCCTTTACTTACTTCTATTCTTAACACACTCAGTGGATAAAATACACCTAACAGTTTCATGTTATATATAAAAAAAAAAATTGATTTTATACCATACATATCCAAGTATATTTTAATTATTATTTTATTTTTTAGAGTTTATCATGATATAAACTCTAAAAATATAAAATATAACTTCTGATGCAAATCTGATCGACATCATTTGTAATTTAAAACATCAAGTATCATATTAATACTATTTCTTTTTTTTTTTTTATTCATCCTTTTTTTGATCTATTATAATAGCATAATTCTTCTAGTGAACGCTTCTGCAGTAACTTCTTGAGCTCAGAGACAAACAAGTGAAAAGATTTGCTTTTTTTTTCCAAGTGAGCTAATATTTTTTAAAACATGTTAGAATTACATCACTAATTCAACCATGCCTTAAGATTTTTCGAATGATAAGTCACATACCTTCCCCAATTTCGTGTTAGGAACACTAGTTTTTGGAGATTTTTTTCCCTATTAACTATTTATAAAATACACTTAAAAAAGTGTTCCTTAAAAAATTTGAAACTTTCGAAATATTTCGAAATTCCTAATTTATAGTCTCGATCCGCAGAATAAAAATCAGTGTTCTGAAAACTCAGAATAATCAAGAAAAACAGAATAAATGCTATATTTAATAAATTAAAGATACTAAGTAGAATATCAACCCTTTTGTAGAAGAAAAACGTGATGAAGAATCAATTCAGAATAAACTACAATTAAATGAACGGCCCATGTTGCAGATGAGTTGCTAGCTTTTTAGGGAGTTTCTCTTTTTAAACTTTTTTAAAAAAGGCTTCGATGTGTAATTTATTGCAAATGTTGCATTTTAATCCTGTATCCACCATCACTTTATGAAAAGGGAGGTATTTCAACACTGCGATAGCATCTCCAAAAGTAAACTCTACGTTTTAATCTTTTCCTTCAATTGTAACCAAGACTCCACTATCTATCAATTACATGACCATTTGAATTATGAAACACAATTCAAATGATCAATTTACGATTAATTTAACCTATATGACTTGATTAAATGAATTTACAAAAGAGGTAAAAGGTTTGAACTTTACTCTTTAATAGTTTATAAGTTTGAATACAGTAGAGCAGGGGTATTCGACCTTTTAAACCTTGGGGAACCATTTGAGTTTATTATTTTCTTAAAGGAACCTCTTGATCAAGAGAAGAAAAAACAGAATATCAAAACTTCATCTTACTCAAATTTACAAAACTAGTATTGCACCTCGATTTTGTCCCAATAGAAACGTCTTAGTAATATAATGAATCATAAGGTAGCTAATGTTTTATTGTTTTGTTTTGTTTTCTAAAATATATTCTGAGAATAATAACTGGAAGCAACAATATTTTAAATCATAACAAATTAATAAAAAGAAATTTTTTAATGACTTGGCTGGGATTATTTTTTATTGAAAAATATTCTTATGTCTGGAATAGATGTTGAAATCTGTAACTTAATGTCATCTTCAGTATCCAATCTGTTTCTACATTTTGTTTTTTTGTCGCAGCGTATAAAAAGAATGATTTTTCACATACATACGTGGAAACATATGACATTAGATGTTTCACATCTCTTTTGACAATTTCAGGATATTCTTTTCTAATGTCAATCCAAAAATGCATAATATCAACTTAAGTAAAATTTAGTTTCAATTGAGTGTCGATAGATACATCAATTTGTTGTTCTCTTTCTTTCATTGAGAGTTTGGAGATGTCATAGTCTTGAGAAAGATTTAGGATTCAAGATAATTTTTCTTTTCGAACAGGGAAATGTTCAAGAAATGATTTTTGGATTTGATAAATGTTGGACCAAACTAATTTTTACATTTTTATCCGGATTAGCATTACCGTCTTTTAATAATAATATGCAAATCAGGAAAGCATTCAATATTATCTTTCAAAACACAATCTGTCCAAAATTTCAATTTTAAAAGAGTGGTGCCAATTTTACTTTATACCTTGAAAATAGTCAAATAAGTGGATCCTTATAGTCAAATAAGGAAGCAGACTAATATGTGATGTAATGAGTCCCAATTAATGTATTAGAAGCACGAAATTTAAGATTTTATTTTATGCATAAAATATTTATTTATATTCATTTTTACAAGCAAACTGCCTTTAAGAATTCGATCTTTTATAAAAATCAAAATTTGCCCTCTGATTAAGCTAATAATGATCTTTTGCGAAACCTCTGCCAAAGTTCTAGGGAACTCTAGTGTTCCGTAGAATCCAGATTGAATACCTCTCCAGAAAAGCATCGATTATCCGAAACAATTGGGAATTGGGGTTATTCGGATAACTAATTTTTTGGTTAACCGACCTCTTACGGAAAATAATTACAACAATGTCATAGGAGCCAATAGCACAAAAGTCACTTTTTTTGCCGCTAAATCTCGCAGATGTTTTAAAAACAGCAATTGGATACCATTACAATCTTTTTTTTGCAATGACTTCATTGCCGTCTTAAGACAGTAAAAAGGTTCCTCGCGAATAGTTCTTTTTCAAAACTATCAGTTTATCATGAAATTTGAATTAACCGACTGGAATGCTTTCGGTTAACCGACGTTTCGCTTGATTGGCATTCGGATAATCGATTTTCTATCATATATATATACACACACACTACAAGATGATTGTTAGAACATAATGGACATGTCCGAATTGTAGGCGTATCTTTTGAATACCTTTATATTATCCAAAGCCAATTTTTTTTAAGAAAATAGTAAAGATTCAAATTTCATGCATTTGCTCTGTGAAAAGGCACTGATAGGTTGAGTGACAAAGCTAGATATAAGAAGACCGTTCAATCGTATTTGTAATAAATTTATTTATTCGTAATTACGAACACGTAAAAGCCTCTGTAAGATACAAATTAATTCTTTTCTTTCCTCCTTTTATTTTTTTATTTTTTTAAAAAAGATTGATTAAGTCCCGAGAAAGCTGCAAATGTATTTATTTTGAATGATATTGTTCTGTATTTTTGTCATGTGTTATTTAGTTTATTCTCTAAAGTTATTTCAAAAGTAAAATGCATGGGAATGAATCGTTAGTGTAAACTCTGTTCCTTCCGTCGACCAATTTGTTGCAATATTTTGAATATTTGAATCGCGCAGATTCTGTCGTATGTAGATTCTAAAAAAGTTTAAAAACTTTTGAAGTTTTAAATTCTCGTACGCAATGCTGTACAATGGCTATAGTTTAATTGTACACCATTGGATCCCTATTTACATATAATTTAAAATAGTGTATAAATCTCATAATATGTAGCACATTTATTTCTTTTTCATGAATTTGTATTTCAGTCCATCAAATATTTTAAGAGAAATTTTATTCCAAACAGCTTATAAAGAATATCAATTTTATAATATAGAGCTATAACACATTGGTGCACATTTTGTTTGGTTTAATTTGAGTTAACATCACTCCAAAGCTGCACTAAGGCTGCTGGTGACGTGTTTTATAATGTTAAATTAGAGTCAATTGACAAATTATATGTTCCCTAGGATTGGTTTCTAAAAGAACACATTCCAAGTTGAAGACAAGAAATTTTTTTTTAACATGTAACAGCTTACAACTGCATTAGGAAATCAATCTTTGACGGTAATTTCTTTTAGAATCAAAACGATAATTCTAAATATTTATTTTGTACTAAATGGCGAATGTATTTCATAAGAAATTTCAGAAAAAATTCTCACATCTGTTTTGAAAACTTTTTGTGTTTTAAAACAAATATATGGCCCGCTTTTGAAATATATTCGTGTATAAAGTAGTAATATGACAGGAAATTAATCTTAAAAAGGAAATTTGAGAATGCTTGGACAAGTCAATAAATTCAATGAAAAATTGTGCTTTGTATTAGAAATCTGATATAATTCTTTCTGTACTTTTAAACCCAAAAGTATTTATAATAATTAGATTAAAGTTTTTTAGAAGTGTAGGCCAACATTATGCAAAAATTACAATTATTAAAGAAATTTTAGGTAATACTTATTAATAATTAATGCTTTCAAACATTATTTTTTCTTTTATTGCATTGGTCAATTGACATAAAAATTGTGTTCAATGATTTGTTTTTAACGACACCTTTTTTTTATATATACGATCATACGTACTTACGGCCACAAAAGATAAATAAGTAAAATACATTATGTAATTATACGTTTTTGTTTACAACACGTGCAGTCGAGTGCATATTGTGTATTTTTCACATTATGGTCATTGATTAAACAATCAAAAAATGAACTTTTGCGAATTAAGTAAACTTTTATTGTTTTTTTTTAATGAAAATATCGTTGAAAAGTATAAATCCAAAGTACGGCCATTTCGAATACGACCCTGAAGTCGGAACAGAGCTTTGCTGTTAAGTCGAGAAGACCCTGAATTTGTAACAGCATATCTTTTGGATACTCACTTTCTGAACCCCCTTTTCCCCCCCAAGAAAACAAAAAGTATATAATTTTCAGGTGATATGCGTATTTCCCATTTTTGTGACTTTCATAAATTCATTCGATTTTTGTATTTTATGGAATGCATATTCTCTCTCCTCCTAGTGTCACCGTTGAATGTTTAAGTCGTTGAATGGTGAAATTGGGAATGTTCCAAATTATTTTTAAGATCAAGGGAGCAACAACAACAACAAAGCCACTTTAATTTGATGTAAACATTTTCATATGATTTTTCTTTCTAATCTGAATTTACGATTCTAAATCAGATGTACAGGTTTATTAAGATTAAGGACAAATTTACTATGGTCTAAGAAAGAACCACTAAAAACATTTATTTTTTTACGGTATTACACATGATTTATTTTATTTGCATCAATCATTTATTAAGACAAAAAAAATGGCTTATGCAAATAAAGTAAAGTAAATAGATAAAGATTTTAATATGTGATTATTGACATAACATTGATTCAACAGTTGTTTCAATATTTGCTGTGTTTTTTGCAGTACCGAAACGAAACTTTCAATAGTTTAGTGACATTTTTCTATTTGTTTACAGTGAAGACTGATAAAGTTTGTTCACAAATGCGTGTTGACAGAACCAGCTTTGCCCATTTAAAAACATTATTATTGAATA
This sequence comes from Nephila pilipes, assembly GCA_019974015.1. NCBI lineage: Eukaryota > Metazoa > Arthropoda > Arachnida > Araneae > Nephilidae > Nephila > Nephila pilipes. The sequence goes on along the minus strand of BMAW01083949.1, from coordinate 187,791 downwards.
ACTATTTCATTTATTTTTGCTTACAGTTTAATAAATTGTTTTTATTAAATTTGTATCTTTATGATTCCTTCGCTTTACATTTCGATAGGTTCAAACCTGGAGAAAATTCTGAAGTATTTATGTCACACAGGCATTCGAAATTGTTTTCGAATAGACCGAATTGCTAAATATGTACAGCAACTGTTTTATTTTCCAAGAACAGGGAAAGACTGTTTGTGAAGACCGATGTAAAAAAAGAGAATCTGTTCAACAATAGAATATTCAAACAGACATCGGACATCTCAAAAAATTTTCTTCCTTGAGGAAAATGAAAATATTCCTTTATTTTTATTGAATTTGAAGCGTTTTATCCTGTTGTGAAAAACAACAATATTTGATGTAAGATTTAAAAATTTCATTTAATTCGCAATTTTCAAAAAGTACCTATCAAATGCATTATTTAAACTAAAAAATCGAATGATGTAGTCAATCTACGAAAGGCTATTACACCACCCTCTGATCTGATCCTATTGATGAAAAATTCTTAATTTCATCACATTATGGCATGCTGGTTACTCTGAGAACTTTCTAAATAGTTGAACTTTAAAATAAACATGAATTATGAAAGTCAATAACCTTATGGTATCTGGAATTCACAATGGACTCTTCTCCTTATCAACTTTTTTGTTATTCGACCTACAAATTCATTATTTCAACTTCGAGTTCTGCTGTCTTAAGATAGCTTACTGCGTTTCCAAGTTATCAACAAGGAGAGATTGATTGACGAGTTATGGTAAAACCAAGGTTACTGAACAAAGAGAAAGAAGCAATCAAAACGTGTACTCTTAAAAGCCTTATGTGGAATTGAATAATATTTCTCGTCTCGCAACATTTTATGTCTCTGAATTTCTTTTCCGATCCTCAAGAGTAAATTAAGCTCAGAAGATTCGAAAACAATAAAGAGACTCATACACAGGATTCTTAATGACAAAACTTCTGACTCACATTTATATGGATTCCTGATAATCCTTATTTTTATATATGTAAGACACTTATTTCTAAAAAACTTCATGTCTATAATAATATTGGAGTGAGAGAGAGTTTACTGAATATTTATTGAGCATTCAAAAGTAGTATTCATCACCATCAATTATGACTATACTTTTTCAATAGGCATTTTATTTTATTTTCTGAAGATTGACTAGATTTTGAAGGGAAAAAAACCTAACTTGTTTCAAGTTCTAACAGAAATAACTTAAAGCAGTTTTTGCATTTTAATAAAAATAATAAAAATTTAAAACTAAAATAAATTCAAAGTGATTGTTACAATTTTGTGCATTATTACATCTGTTTTGTTTGCACATACATTTTCAGAAGTAAGGTTAAGAGACACAAATGCTTTTATTTATTTATTTTTGATAACCTGACAAGAATGTCAAACATTTTTAATCTGATTTGGTCCAATAACTTTGATGTTTTTTCATTCATATTAAAGTGCTAATTATTATTTAATAATTTAAAGGTTCAAATATACCTATCTTATTCCAGTCTATCAGCCCCTTTTTTTAATTTATAACAACTCTTTACATGCATGCATTGCGTGACAGAAAATAATTGCCTATTTTATCGGATTGGTCTCCGATCGAAAAGAACATGTCCCAAATTAAAATTTATAATTAATAAGCTCCCCGATTCATCTTAATGATTAAGTTACTGACAAAACTGATGAAGAGCAACTTAAACATTCCATAACTTGTTTTATAGTTAAATTTTTATTCCTTCCTTTATATAAGTATAGTTCTTAAATGTTCAAACAAGTCAAACTAAAAAAGAAATTGAATAATTTTTTGATGAGGCAAAACAGAAGAAGACTCCAATTGCAACAATCTTTTTTTTAAAAAAATTGCTTACTGTAAATGATGATAAATTGGTTTTTTTCCCCCATGAATATGTTTACCTTTAGTTTACCTCTAAAACTCTAAATAAAACTGATAAAGGAACATTGCCAAAGATGTATCTGTCTTCAATAACCGATTAAAATTAGCATTTTTTCAAACCTTATTTCCACCATTAAACTATAACAAGACATTCTCCTTTAATTCAGGTCGGAAAATAATTAGAATTTATTTCATTTCACAGCCCTCAAAGATTATAAAAAAGACTTGTCAAATAAACGAATATCACGAAATTTCAAAGAAATAAATAGAAAATTTGAATAATTACTTTGAGGATCACACACGCAAGTTCTAAGAATTCAATCCTAAATCCATTTTTTTTCCCTACACAGCTGCAAAATTGCTCTAATCTGTCTAGTTTAAAATGAAAGAATCACAGCGTATTTCTTATTCTGTTTAAATGATTTGTGTGTGTTTTTCTTTAATTCCTTAATTTCATTAGACATTATAAGATGGTTCATTCCGGTACTCATTTACAGCTAGGAATTTCTTCAAAGACTTAAAATTTTAGTTTTCAATTAGGAAAGAAATATGCTACCCCTCTTTACCTCATTAGCTCTTATGTGTTCCTTTCAGAAATTACTCGAAGAAATCTTTCTACTTACGTGCATTCTTATTCCTTTTAGTTCATTTAGATAATTCTATGTAATTGTAATCATCAATTAAATAACACACGAACATTTAAGTACATACTATCTACTTATAAAGCCTCCACAGATATGTTCCAATCTTAATATTATTGCTCTTGTAATTGTAGAATATTTGTAATTTCTCTACTTGACAAGTATATCTTCCATCTAGAGTTAAATTAAACAAGAAAATGCGGAATTAATTAATATAATAGATTAATATAATAGATTTTTATATTACAATAAAGAAAATTTTTTCAAGCATGCAACTGAAATTTTGCAATGAAATTTCAAAAAAAGTTTTGATCGGTATTGAATTATGATGCTTATTTTTATAAAAATACAAATACAAACCTTAAGTGGACGGTCCTAGATTTTCGAACGATTCCCTCCTTTTTGTACATATTTCTTACTATTTTTAAACATTCGATTTTCATCTTTATGCATTGTATTACCAGTGTCAAAACTTAGGCCAATCGAGGATAGGAACGACATTTTTAATATCATGACAATAAATTTATTGCGTTGATGGTGATAGTGTTCTTGATATTTTAATACATGTACAATGGGTTGTCAAATTAATGTAGGCAGTCACATTCGTAATTTAATCCTTTAAGTACATTTAACGCAATCATAAGTAGTTCAAATAATGCGAGACTATATTTTTTCAAGTAAATTTTACTTTTATTTTTTGTAAATATTTATTAATTTTTAATATTCAGTTTGCTTGAAACAAAAATGTTTTCAACTTAAAAAGTAAAATTTGAAAAATTATAGAGATCACCTTATCGCAGGATTTCGATCCAACCATTCTGTTGGTTCTACGTGCTAGCTTTGCATCCGGGACCATTTCAAAAATTTGCCAATAGAAGTCTTTCATTTAGAGGAATCTTACGCTTTTCCAGCATATTCTTATTTAATCTCTCGGCAATTATGATTCGAGGAGCAGATTTTTCTCCACAGAATAAATCCGAAATAAAAATGCTTCTAGGGCGTTTTTCACTCCCACAGGTAGCAAGATCATTCCCAGAGAAATAGAACAGATATTTCGGGTATTTCCAAATCAACTGTTAACGAAGTAAATGTTAATTTAGATAAAAAATGTTACGCTATCTCCGAAGCAAAAAGGGAATTGTGGCAGGAAAAGGATTTCATTGCCTCGTTCTGACAGAATAGTTAGGAATATTTGTTTAGAAAATAAAAGAAACTGTTCCATTAAACTAATCGAATTGGTTCAAGATATTGGGATTTTTATAACGAAAAGAACCGTTCAAAGACAGCTAACAGAAGAAAAATTGTATGGATATCATACTGTAAAAAGAAGCAAAACTTACTGAGGCAAAAAGATCAAACATCTTGCCTGGGGTCGCCAATATTGCTACTTGTCGGTTGAGTAAAGAAATCGAGTAAATTATTAAGGTTATTAATATTTTTGTTTATTTGTGACTCCCTTTTCCAGCATTAACAATTTTACTTCGTAAATTTTAGGCATATTTCTCAGGTGAATCGGCATTTGAAATTCTAGCAGTAAAGGTGAGGAAAAATTTCATCCTGACTGTATTGAAGAAAGGGTAAAACACCTCATCAAAATTATGACGGGTTCTGTAAGCAGTTCCAAGAAGTTGGACGCCTTCAAATCGTACGAAGAACAATGAGAAAAGACTAATACAGAGAAGTATTGCGATGCCCCAGCTAAGAAAATTATTTTCAAATGGTGAAGATTTTATTTTTATGTACATGATTCAGCGGCTTGTCATGAAGAAAAAATATTACAATCTTCTCAGAAGGCAATAATATCCCAGTTTTTTACTCTAGCCTCTTCTCTGTATATAAATGCATTTGAAAATGTATGGGAAATCACAAAGCTTGAAATTCCTAAAGAAAAGTAACAACTAAACGACAATTAATAGTAAACAGAATAAATATACAGCATCATAATCCTTAGGTAAAAGTAAGTGAAAAGCAGTGCGTAGAAATCATATCCGAGCGTATCAAAATTTTGATAGCCGCCCAAAGGAATATGATCAAATATTAGTGTTATTAATGTAGCACATAATTTATTTTTTAATTACATTGCATTATATCTATTATTATTATTGTATTTCTCCGAAGCTGAATGCATCTTAGATATAATTAAAGATAATTAGGTAAAACTGAAAGATTATTTTACAAATTTTACTACTAATTTTTCAGCTCATAAATTTCCATGAGTGTCTTCATTAATTTGGTAATTCACTGTAAAGAAATCAGACTCTTGACTAAGTTGAAGCATATCATACAGAGGACATTTTTTTTCCTTGAGATGTTCTGATCTCATTTAAAAATAATACCACGCGTTATTAATACACATTAATTAAAACCGTATTATATGTAATGTATTGTTATGCATGTCATAATAATTATTCTAATGCTATTTCAAATAAAATTCTAGTTTCAACTTTGAGTATTCTGGAAAGATCCGAAAATACAAAGTACAAAAACTAAACTATATATATATATATATATATATATATATATATATATATATATATATATATATATATATATATAATAGCTGATTGTACCAATACACTTTAGAGCAGTTAAGAATCGCATAAAAAGTGAAAATCCAACGTTGTATCATTGCCAGAACGGAGAAAATGAGCTTCTAAAGAACTGATTATGATCCGTAAAGAACTGATGAACTGATCGAGATGTGAAACAAATAAACACATTGTAAGTGAAAAGAACAGAACAGACTGAGTAAGGAAAATAATAGATGAACAGTTTGAGATATGAAAAAGAAAACCTAAGCAAAATGCAAGGTAAAAAGAAGATTAGATGAGTTGTTTGACGGTTAAGAATTGATTTCTACAAACTCGAGAAGATGAACAGTATGAACTGGTTTACTTGGGAATTGTAAGAGCAAAATGATCTCTCTCTCTCTCTCTCTGTAAGAGAAAATATGTTGTTTTTTTATTCCCTATCCCTAGTCTGGGTACATTGCGCTACTTTCACAGATTTCAACTTTCGTGCACATTATGAGAATATATTCGGAATAAAAATAGAGGACAAGTTGTATAAGTTGTAATGTTTTCCAGCTGAAAAAAATGGAGCTATCATGACTGAATTAATCTTTTCCAAAAAGCATGTGCAAACTGAATGTTTAACTTTATCGCATGGCCAGTAAACTTAAAAACTGAATTTTACGAGTTTTCTTTGCATATATAAAGTACAATTTTAGCATTATCAGATACTTCTAAAGCAATAAAAATCGATCAAAAGAGATGATGTGGGTAAGCGGAACTCATTCTAATTTGTATTCCGAGCTACATTTTTTGAAAAAAAAATCTTACGAACCAAATAAAGTTTACAATAAGAATTGATGCATTTCATATTCATTTTGATCGATCGTTTTAATATTAATCTTTCTGCAGGAGTGTCCCTCTGTACTTACATGAAAAGCCACGCTTATTTTCCCAGAAATACGCTGTTGCGAAATGTGAATTTTTGAGAATTTAATTAATGAATTTGTGTTTTAATTACTTAAAAAGTTACTAAATACTCTTTATTTAAGCAAATGTTATTTAAATTAAGAGATTGTCTCGTAGTATAAGGGAAAAGAAAAAACGTTAATAGAAATCTTGAAATAATATATGTATAACTACCAGCGAATTGTTAAAATGATATGAAAACACAATAAATGAATTTTCGGATAACTTTACTGAACTATTTATATTTACAATATAAAGGCATAAACACAATATAGAAGTAAGAAACCGTATTTAAATTTATTTATAAAAAGGAAGACATTAGTCTTTCTAGTTCTTGAGTCCCTTCACAGTAGTCTGAGCAAATGTATTTAGATGCTTCAAACATATAAACTTCAGACAAATTTCTCAACTAAACCTTGTGATTCTAACCCGCTTGTCTTTTTAAGCAGGGAGTGTTGCATCCTTTCCATCCCCCCACCGACACAATTTCTTTCACTTCTTCAAAGCCTAGTTTAGTTTTTCTTTTCAACTCTTTCAACTTTAGCTCACTTTTGCTTTAGAGAGGTTTTATTCACTTTTTCTTTCACTGCGGCATTTTCAAGGGCTGTCGCAGTTATTTTCTTCTGAGTAGTTTTCTTTATTGTTGATCGTAAGTAGAGTTTTATAAATGTAACAAAAACTTACGAGGACAGTCGAGCATAACTACAAAATACAAATGGTGTATACAAGGGGGCTTATTAAAGCCTCGAAATTCAGATGATGACTGAAAATTGGTCAAAGTAAGAGAGTAGAACAACCAGATATATGTTTTCATTGCGTCTTCTGGCATAAAGATATTAAATTGAATTCAACTGGACTGCAATGTTCATATACGAGCGCCCGCAAGGAAGTTGAGGATTAAATAAATATGTAAGTAAACGAACCTCCTAGTCTACTTGTAGGAGCGTTAAATTAATTCCTTAGACACTAGCCATTGGATCATTGAAGTCTAGATTAGACACCTTGGTAAAATATTGATTTGTATCGTAACTTTTAAGCTATTCCTGAGGTATTTAAAATCTAAAGTATTTGGAAATTATTTGAAATTAACTTAGAGCATATAATACCTCTGATATCTTACTTTCTTTAAATAGAGACATATTCTTAGCATTTCTTTTGATATATACACTGTATAATCAACTTTAACGTGTAGCAAAATTAAACTATCGCACCAGTCTAAAATAAAACTTTAGTTTGAGTAAATAATGTGCCTTATTCCTGTTACCCGTCTTGTCTGTCATTTTAAAGGCTGGTCTAATTACGAAATATGTTTTTCAAATTTCAACTTAAGTTCAAAGAATACGCTTACCGGAATACGATGCGATTACATCCTTCAAATAATCAATCAATCAGACAGCATTGGGTTCTATTTTGAACAAATAACATGCAAGAAGACTCCCGGGCCTTTCACCCTTCCTTATTACTGTCACCTTATTATATATCAATTAAATTTTCTGTCACTTTTATAAGACTCGATTATCTATATTAACTACACTTTTTTAAGTTTTACTTAATTTGCATAATCACGCTTCATTTGGTTGGAAAGAAGTTAGAAACTTATATATAAAGTCAAAAAGAAATCGTAGAGGATTTCGCGAACAGCCCATGGTACAAATTATCGCAACAGTCTTAAGTATATATATATATGTATAATTCTTCTTTAATGCTTTTTATAAATGTTCTTTGTTTTCCCCAAGAACTTAGCAAATTTGTAGGCAGCATATGCGAGTATTATACACATTCCAAACTTTTCAATAGAATATTTCTTATCTAAATGTGAGCCACAATTTTTTTTCGAATATAAGACATCTAAAAAAAATTTTTTGTTAAACAACAAAATAAAAATTTAAACTGTCTAATTTCTAACCTTGGTATTTGAACTTAGTACGATATATATATATATAATATGCAATGAAACTTTATTTACTACATACTAGCTGAGAACTTCGAGATTTCGTTAGACTTAACGTTGAGAAATTTTCATTACTCTCTTTTCCGATTTTCGATAGTAGTTCCAAAATCACTATATTTTGATCAACTTCACATCATTCTTTCACAAGGTATTTGATCTCATCTTGAATAAAATTGCATTGTTTTGAATATATATATATATATATATATATATATATTTCACAAAAATAAAGATAAATATTCAATTTAAAAATGGTTTGCCCAAAATTTTATTATAGAATCTCTATCTCAGTTCACTCTTTCATTTAAAAACAAAGCTGTATAATTCAATTTTAGAGTGCTATACAAGACATGCCATATTGGTTAAGGATTACAACACACAATTATTTTTCATATTTTTTCTCAAACCCTAGAATAACAAAGTGGGATATTGGCAATGGACCTCATGATTTCGAACCATTGTATAATCACAGGCACTTATGTTAATATCTCACTTACAGGTCCTTAATTCAGAAAGTCAATAAAAATTATTTTAAGGATTTCTCATCATTCTTACTCTTACTCAGTAAGTTCATTTTCCCTTTTTGAACCGCGCTATAAACTTTACCAGGATGCGCATATTCTTTCTGTGACCTCTTGCACTCATCGAATTTGCTTGCCAAGTCACGAGATTTAGAAGCTATGTTCTATTAAACGATTAACTACCCCATCATGTAGCACGATGGTGTTTGCCAAAATTGCATTTCTCAGAACATGAAGTTCGCGACTTGAGCAACCAGGTTACGTAAGTTCCACCTTACCAAAAATAAAAGTACTAATTGGAGGTAATAACAGAGTAAAAAGAGCCACTGTTTTTAACTTTTTAAGAATCTTCACTGAACTCAATAATTTTATCTTTTAAAACGTTAAGGAATAAGAAAATTATATTAAAATTAACTCCATGGTTTTCAATGTATATGTAAGATTAATTAATTAATTCGATAGTTTTATATATATATATATATATATATATATATATATATATATATATATAATAGTATTATATCTATGTAAATGATAATTACTTATTTTTTATGGCTTTTATTTATATTAAACATACCTTCATATTCCGATAAAAATTTCCATCTTTACAGGCTGCATAATTTTGGAAAATTATTTCATTCAATTTTAATTAAATGGAAACTTAATACAAATTGGCTAAACCCTAATTTCATTACAAAAATGTGTTCGCATTTACAGAATTTTCAGCAGAGAGGGTGGGAAAAAAGAACGCTTTTCGAAACTATTTGAGATTATGCGTTGATATAATGTATACTCTAAAAACATATGACGATAAATATTATTTTCAAGCGCCAAAGATTGCGTTGAAGTTCGTCATAGAGTGGGACTAGAAATGCATGTTATTGATTTTGAACGGCAATTTTAGTCATAGCTTTAGAAAAAAATTTTGTTAAATTTTGCAATTTATTTTTATTGGATTTATTTTACGGGATTATATATAACAAAAGATGTTTATGTATTACTGCTAATATGTATTCGAATATTAGCGATATTTGTCAAAGCACATTTATTATCTCTGGAGGATATCTAATAATGGTTTATTGAAGTTGTCTGGATTTATCTGTAGTAAAATTAGTCAAAAGAGGATTCAATTACACAAACAAACTGCACATAGTTCCCTTTCGTTAATGTTCGGCTTTTTTTTAACGTTGCAGTTGTGTCACGTTCAATACCCGTTTCAGCGTCGAGATAAATTAATTTTGTCTCAAACAAACAATTGATTTCACTGCATTACAATGACACAAAAGAAATACATCGCTGGGAAACGTATTGATCCGTAGATACCGTTACCATCTCTTGCTGTTTGCCATGGATCGTTGTTGTAATCTGCAGTGTGATAGGAGTATTATCAATTATTATCGGGCATTTGAAAAGCTTTGATTCATTCGTTTTTCTTATCGATAACACCAGTTTCAGCTTCTCTCGCAGAATACAAAGGTTTTAGAGATGGCCCAAATAATATCTCGCTTTCTTTTGAACAGTATAGTGTTTTCCAGAGTCCATAGTACAGTAACAAATTTATTTTAGAACGTGATTGATTGTGCAAATGTATATAAGGCACCGATATTTATGCATTTATGAAAGAGAAAAATTGTATAATTATTATTAATTACTTTTTATTAAATTATTTGGCGGTATTTTACCAAATGTGGCTACCCCGATCGGCTTCGTGGACTTACGTTCAGCCAAAAAAAATCGCCATGTTCGGCAATTTTTTAAATCGTGCCAAGTGGTTGGGCCAAACTGCATTTTCGCCAATTAAACTTAATTAATATTTGAAAAAACTGTATTAACATCAAGTGTCATCCACTACAAGTATAAGAAAATGTATTTGAACTTGAGTGGATGAATAAAAAGTGTGTGTGTGTGAGAGAGAGAGAGAGAGAGCTAATAGTAGGAATTTAAAAATAAAATGCTGAATTCTATTTCTCACGTGAAATGGAGTAATTTTAAGTGTGGTATATGGGTAAACGATTGGAAGGACTTTTTAAAAGTGAGAAAAGGGGGGGGGAGCATAGATTATTTACATATTTATTTATAGGAAAAATGAAATTTTAAATATTAAACATCTGAAATAACAATTACTTCATTTGATGCTTTTTTTTATTTCTTTCTCTCTATTTACATTTCTTTTAATTTCTATTTCTCAATACGTATTATCCAAATATCGTTGTTCCTTTTTTCATCTTTGAATACTATCAAAATAAAGGAAAAGGTTTGATGAATGGATTATCACTTAGTGTAAAATTTTAACAATACTCATCTCTTTATTCTTTACTTTATACTTTAGCCTTTACAATACATTAGCCTTTCTTAATTCCAACATAGGTTGAATTTCTTTTCTTCTCCTACGAAAACAACTTTTTTTTTTTATCAGGCGGAATTAATACCCTTAAGCTGTTCTCTTCATTCCACTCGTATAATTATATGATATTTTTGTACATAGAGCTTACCGAGTTCCTGTGTAAATTTCATATCCTAATTTATTTATTGTTCATTAGAATTGAGTTTACAAAAATAAATTCCGATTTCAATATCAATTTCAAGCTTCCATCTAAACTATAATTTTTTTCTGCAGCTGAAAAGTAAGGCGCGAGATTTTACAAGAAGTGTACCCATATACCTGTAATAAAATTTTTAAACCATCCGATGTTTTATCCGTATTTTATGGAATTTAATCTGTATGATAAATCGTCTGCCCATTAGAAGAGGGGAGAAGGGGGTCGGATTCTTACGGTAATACATTTTGAGCAGATATAAGAAATTCATTGTTAAACTAATTGCATCGCATTATTTTGAACATTTATTGTTCATTAATGAAATTGTAATAAATATGAATATTTGCAAAAAAGTTAATTTTATTTTTAATGCTTTGTTTTAATTGTGATTGTCGAGTAGGTGGTAGAAAGAGAGAACAAGTTGAATTGAATATCCAGTATATCCTTTATATATCCAGTGGAATAATCCAGAACACTGCTCTGAAATAGTAAAGAATATTCTTGAATGTCTTAGAAATTATAGTGAAAGACAGCAAACAATTTTATGAAACTTTTTCTTTAACTTTTGACATTGCCGTCACAGGGTTTGAAACTAGGGGCTCTTAATCTGTAGACGAGAGTTGTACTTCGGCGGTACTTGTGAGCTTCCTGGCAGTATCAATACAGATTAATGCGCGGTAGCAATTGACACTTTTCTTCAAAATAATCGTATATATATATATATATATATATAATGCTGACTTAAAACTTTAATCAGATTTCTTATCCTGTAAGTTTTTAAATTTATTAAATAAAATCCAATAATTCACGTTCCACTTTAATCTTAACTTGAATTTCCTCTTCTCTCTTCAAAATAATACGCCCCTATCATATTTTTTGTTTACAATTATTTGATCCGTAAATATTAATTTTGATTCAGAGATAAAATTTGGCTTAAATTAAACATCTTCCACTTAAATTCAAATTTTGTCTCCCGTTTCAATCGAATGGAGGCGTTTTTTGATTTTTTTTTTTTTTTTTAATTAGATGGTGAGAGTTTTCAAAGAGAAATCTGCCTATATTCTGATTTATAAGTTCTCTTCGAAATTTTAATACTTTATCCACTTATAAAAAAAATGGATGGGCGTACTTTTAACGATTTGATAGTAATTTCCCCTTAAGAGACTTAGGACTTCATATATATATATATATATATATATATATATGTGTGTGTGTGTGTGTACGTACACAATGGTGGCCATTATTAAAGCTTTACTAGTATGGAAAGCAAACAGTAAAATCTTACTTATTATAAATATATAGTATGATGCGAGGAAGACATGATAAAATTAACTGGTGCCTTATATTAAGATAATAAAGAGAAAATTGCTTTTATTTTCAACCGCTCATGAATTTTTTCAAGCTCTTTTCATTACTCATGAATTTTGTGAATTGAAGACTGCTTTTTCAAAATCTATATTTATAAAAGGAAGAGTGTGTGAGAGAAATATAGCGCAAAGATGGAAATTTGGTATGTTGATACTATCGATGTTGACGGTGCGCACTTCGAAGCTAGTTTTTCGAAAATTATGTTAGATTTTTCAACTAAGAAATGAAGCGATTTTTGCATATTTTTGGTATACTTTACGCCCTAGCTCTCGAACGAAATGTCGTTTCTTGAACCAACTGAAATGTATTAAGAGATTTAAGTTTTTTTTTAAAAAAAGAAGACTGGCTTTATCTTGGAGTGAAATGCAAGTAACAGTTTTTTCTTGAATGTTTGAAAATAACACTCGAAAGTGTTAGTTTCCGTTTTTTAAATCATTTCATCCAAAAAAATTTTGATATTCAATAGATTATTCTCGCAAAAAGATGTTCTTTTCCGTGGAGCCTTTTCTCCTTTTCTAAATATCCTAGATTGCCACATCTGGTGAAATCTCGGAGATTAAAATTAGTTATTATAATCACAGAAGTTTGTATTCACTCAAGGTTTCCTCTCTACCCGAATGGAACAAATTATTTATTTGTATTGCCATTGGAGACGAGCAAGAATGCAATAAGTTTTTATAATTAATGAAAACCAAGACCGACTGGAATGAAATCGTGATCTAAAAGCATTTGGAATGCACAACATATTCTATTTACATCATATAACACATAGTTTTCGTCTAAAAATGTATTAACATTGTTAATAATAAATTTATTGCGAGTTTGTAGTTACAGAAATGCTTATCGTTCTGCTGAAAAGGTTTACTCAATCTTTTCAACAGTAAGATAAACATTCTTTGGCTATCTTTGTAACCAGAAAGTTCAACAACATTCTCTTTGTTTCATACAGTAAACTTTAACATAGCCATTATTTGTATCTGTAATTTTTCGTGATAACCGAAGCAAAACTTTGATGTTCACTTCTATTTAACGTACAGAAGTCCCAATATTTTGCACGATGTAAGTAAAATCAGAACCCAAAATTACAGCTCGACTTGAATATCTCAAACCATAAAGCTCGTGTTCATGATCACTATGGTATTCGTTTACTACTACTACTGTGGTGACCACTATGGTATTTATATATATATATAGGAAAAGTTAGATCAAATAATGCTTCCGAGAAATTTGAATATTCTAGGGTTGGTTGAAAATTAATGCCTTCATAGTCATAATTTGTTCATTTGTCCCCCGATTTTTACAATTCTTGTTGTACCTAAATGTTACATTTTTCTTATATGAAATTCATTATTCAATTTTTGATGTAGTTCCCATTCCTTTTTACACACTTGCACCAACGCGTGATAAGGTGGATAAATCCGTAGGAAAAGAATTCCAGAGGTTGTTGTCGACGCCAGGGCTTAAGAGTAGCTTTTTCCTCTTCATCAAGACGGTAGTGATGTCCCTTTTGGTACTTTTTTGGAAGAGGTTCAAGTCACAAGATGCTAGGTGGGGAGCAATGACGACTTGTTGCAACAACCTCCTTTCCACTTGAATTGCCATCTTTTTTAGCTGTCGTAGCACCAACATTTGGAACAAAGAAAATAGATGCAATAAATAGAGGATACGTGTGGTTTTCAGGTATAATAAGAATTTCAAAAAATCAAGTAATATATAAAAAAGCTTTCATTGATGCCTCATGTAAATGTTTAGATGTAGAAATGTTGATGTAATATTTGTAGAAATCGCTGACTTAACCACACCACCAAAACTCCCAAACCTCTATCTGCAGAGGCTAAGCAATATTGTTACGAACTTACATTGTTTTTGTGACAGAGGCTAACTCGGCGGTTAAAGTCACGATCTTCGTGGCTAGGGACGATCGAATGGAATCGCGGTTTTTAATCTTTACACCAGTGGTTCTCAAAGGGTGCGCCCTGTGGTATTCCAGATATTTTTTTTGCCATCTTTCACTTTGAGAAAAAAAAACCAGCATTCTTTACAAACAACTAACCTTTCTGGCTGCTTTATTCCCCCCCCCCCCTTCTTCAGATAAAAAAAAAGTTACCAGATAGCGATAATGCGCCAAAGAAGATTTCCGAGAAACTAGGAGCGGTAACTTCCATGGTTAGCTACTAGGAGCCGTAGTGTCTACGTGATTTTCAATGGTAAAAAAATTTCCATTGCAGTCTGTGTGAATATTTGCAGATTAGTTTCATTGTAACCAATTTTCTACTGATCTTCACATTTGATAGTATAACAAGGGGCTAAGGCACGTTAAATCTGTTGAGACTCCAAGTCCCCCCTCCTCTAGGTGGCGTGATGTAGAAGTTTGAAGAGGGAGGTGCCAGCTTTGGTGTCGTCCTCGTGATTTGCCTGAGGTTCAAAATTACGATGTCCGTCGCCAATAGACTTCGTGTTGATTCTCAGGGCGACGTTAATAAACAATCACATACAATCACACCGCCTTCCTTAAATAGCAGTATGTAGAGTAGGTAGTCTGAATATATAGCTGTGAGGCGTTGGTAGCGGATATGGTATTCTCGTTGTGTATATTAGTTTATTTGAAAATGTTGGAAATATTTGTTATGCGGATATTGCTTATTTTTAGATACATACAATCAAATAAAATGGATAGATTTCTCAAAAAGGAAGTGATATCAAAGAATCCAATTCTAGAAGTAAACAAAAATTAAGTGCGAGTAAAAAATCATATTCATGGTCTACTCACAAATATAATGAAAGTTATTTCAGCTTTGGTTTCACTTGGGTTGGAAAAGAAGTTCTATATTTAGCATGTGGATGTAAAATAGCCAATGAATCATTGCTTCCTCATAAATTAAGTAAACATTTTACAAATATGTATACTATAATTTAAAAGATAAGTGCAAGTTTTTTCAAAAGATTATCTGAACCGCCAACAAAAGAGGCAAATAATTTTAAATATATAATTATAGTTTTTGATAAGGCTGAAATAATTTCTTATCAAGTCTCAAAACTGATAGAAAAAAAAATGATAGCTCATACTCTAGGTGAGTCACTTATTTTTCTTGCATGCAAAAAAATGGTCATGACGATGCTAGGAAATGAAACAGTTATGAAATCAAGAAGATTCCTCTGTCCAATGATACTGTTCATATGAGTTCATTCACATAGAAATGTCTTCAAATATTGAGAAAAATGTTTGCAGTAATAAACTTCAATATTCAAAATTTGCAATGGAATTTAATTAGTCAACAGAAATAATCAACAAGGCGTTTTTCTTAGCATACGTCCATTTCATTAATGAAAATCAAATATTCAGCTTTTTTTCCGAAGGATTATCTACAAAATGTGAGGATGTTTTTAATTATTTGAGTAACAATCTTGATAAATGGCAGTTAGCATGGAAGTTAACTGTATGCATTTATACAAGTGAAGCCCCTCCTATTCTAGGCTGAGTTTAAGGCCTTACTTCTTTTATAAAAATAAAAAGAAAAAAAGAAAATACCATTGTAACTCATTGCTTTCTTCTTGGGGAAGTCATGATGACAAAAACATCGGGTGAAAAATTAAGAGAAGTTTTAGATCAACTTATTCAAATGTTAACCTTTATTTAAAATCAGGTTAATTATGAAAGCTTTGCATCGATACGGATTTAAAGCAAAGACGGCGGATTTTACACGTACACATACAGGTGAGAAGGCTATCAAGGAGAAAAGTAATTACTCACACATATACACGAGCTGCAACGACAAGAACTTTTTTGCATTTTTTGAAGAGATGAAATAATTACATTTTTATAATATAATTTCGGTGCGAATGTTGAATTGCCAGTGAACTGTATTTGACCGATAAATTTCAGCAGCTCAATATTTTGAACATTTACAAGTAAGGGAAAGAATAAAATACTTTCACATCCATGGACAAAAATGAAAGTTTCTCACAGAAAAACACATATTTGGAAAAGAAAGTTGTTGAATGTAACTTAGAAATATTTCCACATTAGTTAATAACACTTATTTATAAATAAAACACTTCTACTAATAGTTGTACATTTAACAAGCTTAGAAGAAGGATTCTTATTTTCCATCACCGAACACTGAACAATACTGAATAAAAGACCATGCATGGACATTTCAAAAGATTTTGGCTTAATAGTAACAATATAAATGTAGGCAGCTATATTCACTGATCGTTGGTTGATGATTAAATATACGAAATTGTCTCTTGAAACTTTTTGGATTACTATAAAAGAAGAATATGTGTCGTGATCTGAAAAAGTGTTGAACATTTTGTTATTAATTTTTACATCATATTTATATTAATTAGGAATTTCTACTCACGCTACGATTAAATGTAAAAAGAGATAGAATCTTCAATACATTGATGAGGAAATGAGAGTCTGTCTTTCGAATGTATGCCTAGCATCGATGAAACGCTACAAAACACCAGGCTCATGTTTTCCATAAGCACAGAGGACAATGCACAAAGGTGAATGTTGAATTCAGTCGCCGTATTTCAGGTATCTTGTTGAAATGCTTACTTCAATTCTAGAAATAAGTAGTTAATTTATCCAAAATAAATTTAATATATTTAATCCATAACTAAACCATCGTATGAAATAGGAATTACTAAATTAAGTAGTTGAAACTTAAATTCATTAGCGTTATTAAGTTTTTGTGAATTAAAAGGTTTTTCCAGTTAGATCACAAACGTGCAGAATTTTTCAGTCGAACTAGATAGCTCATTTATTTCTTTTCCTGTGCTTAGTATAACATTTAGAGATAAAATTCGTAAATTTCATTTTTATTAAATATTTTTTACAATTGTTTTTTTTTTTAATTATTGTTTGCCAGTGTTCTAGGCTTTTAAGAAGATATATAATCTTCGTCTCTTACTATGACATTCTAATTAATAAATTTCACTCACAAAATATGAATACTTTGTCTGTTTATTCTGCTTGATGTTAGGCCATGTTAAAAATCTGTGGATCTTATCAATAATTGCTATGTATTTGATAAAAACCAGAAAATAAATTAATTACATTTTTGTTTCTTAAACTTAAAAAAAAATATCTTATTTCAATAAACCAGAGAAAAAAACAAACTTTCGGCCCAAAAATCATTATGGGCCTTTTAAAACCCCTTTATCTTCGGTATTTCGCATATGATCTACCATATCTGCGGTCTTGCTATAGCGACAATTCTAACACACGTCGGGGGAAAAATGACCAATTACAGGAAAATATTGATAACTTCTTTCGAATCGGCAAGAAAAGGAAATAATCAGAGAAAAAAAAATTTCCTTCTTCGAGCCAATAACAGTTTCAAGGTGATACTTCTATCTATTGGAAATTAGTTTGTTTTTCTGGCCACTGATAATTATGCCAACGTTTCAAAATACGTATTATTAGTAACAAAATGTATTCCTTGGTTTTGAGATTGGTGTTTCCTTTTTCATTCTACTGATTCAGTTATTCCATGTTAAATATATTTATTTAATAAAAAAATTATAAATATGTCAATTCGAAGACATTTATACATATATAACATCGTTAATTAGAAATATTTATAAATAAATGTATATATCGAATTTCAATCAAACATATTTATTAATACAAATAATTACTTTTGAGATAGGGACTTCAGCAATAATCGTTAAATCCTTCAAGTAAAAAAATCATAAATTAGAATTCATGATACATTCTTAAAAGAAATTCATCCGATGCATGTCTTGCATTCCGGTCTCTAATACTATATATATTCTACTCATATTTAGCATTGTGTGTAATAAAATATATAATTATATAGTGAAGCACAAGTAAAAATTTAGAATAGTTAAGTTAATAGAATAGCAACTGAAAATCAAAAATATCAAAAGAACAGTTATTTACAAGAATGGCCTTTTTCTTTTTTAAATTTATGAACTCATAACATTTCTTTAAAAGCTATTTTAAATCTTTTTTAATCAGAAGAATATGTGTAAAGTAGCAGAAACGGAAAAAATTTCAGAACAAATTACTGGATCCCGATTCTTTTGAAGAGCTCACAAATACTCATCCAATAAGATTTTCTTTTTTTCTTGTCCCATATTGGGATTGCAGTAGCTTAGCGATTAAAATCGTGAGTTTTGTGGCCAAGGAGTGATGTCATGTATTAGCAATTCAACTGCGTCTAAGTCCACCAAATATATTAAGAGCGGTGGCGCATAAAAATGATATGAGCATCTAAAGACCTTTCATGGTATGATGAGGAAACCAGAACAGAAAAGTTTTAACTAAAGTGTCCTTCTTGTCATCTGACCTAAAAAAAGTCCTAAATAATCCCCCCAGGGGCTTATATTCTTCAGGTAAAGGCGAGGATCATGATCCCGAGGTCCCCTAGTGATCTTTTTCTTTCCTGTGAGGTTTACTGTTTAATGTAAACATAGGTGATGTGCCCAAGGATACCCTAGCGATCCTTCTCAATTTTCGTCTCTTCTTTTTGTCAATCAATTTTTATTTATTTATTTACCATTTTTTCGAGCGTCTAGATCACAGTTATGCGATCTTATCTTGTTTGGCGTAGCATAGTCACATTTGGCTCTGGGGCCATTAGACTCCACCATCACTCACTCATTTACTCATTCAATGACCCAAATAACAATCTAGAGCGTTAATAGTCGTCATGTTGCTATATAACATCGTTAATTTAAACCAGACGGCGTTATACTTAAGAGTTAGCTCACAATCAATATCAGAATACTCAGACTCGGACGGAACAAAAGTAAGGACCGGTCTAAAGTTGACTTGTAGGACATGAATTTTTTGAACCATAAAATATTCGCTACTTATTTATTACATAGCACAAATCGGAGTAGTAAAGAGTACATAAAAGCAATAAATAATTAAAATATTTCAATATAATTAAACGTTTTGATCACACAAAATATCTTATTGTCTTAACTGGTCGACGTGACATGTGAGCTAGTGCATTATATTCAAATGTATGTATCTTCAAAACAAAACAAAAACTTTTAATTTTTGTATAATTAGTAGGCGGCAAGAGGCCTTTAGATGTAGTATCTCGCAACGTTCAGAGCCCTTTCAGGCTGATCCTGAGGGCGCGCATGTCCTTCTGCTGTTCTGAACATATATATCCAGACAATGTTCATAACCGCAATTTTTTTTAATGTATTAGTTATTTAACCAGAGGAATTCGAAGTCATTGCATACCAGGTGTGGCTATTAAATAACGAGACTGATGCTGCTTCAAAAAAGGTACGCATGCGTCATAAACCAACGATCGACAGCTGTTAAGCGTGAAGCATCTTTTGAAAGCAGTGCCTCTCACTTCTGTAAACAAATTCATACAGCCGTAGCCTTTGTTCACGTTGGAGTTTTTTTTTTTTTTTTTTTTTTTTTTTTGTTCTGCCGGGAAAAAAAGGATAAGTGAGTAATGAATTGTTGTGAAATTTCTCAGGAAACTTGGAGAAACCGATACTGAAACTTATAATTTATTGAAAGAAGTGTATGGCAATGAATGTTTATTGTGTGTACGTGTTTTTGAGTGGCTTAAGCGTTTTCAAGATGGCCGCGAAGACGTTGATGATGATTCACACCCTGGTCGCCTTTCCACCTCAAAAACGGATGGCAGTATCGAAATAATAGGTAATATGGATCAATTGGACCGTCAGTTAAGTATTTGTGCTATAGATGAGACTCTAAGAATTGACAAAGAATTCGTATGGAAAATTTTACGTTACAGTTTTAACGAGCAAAAAGTGTGTGCCATAATGATGCCCAAAATTCTCCCGCTTGAACAGCAAGAAGCTCGCAAAAATGTTTCTACTGACATTTTGAATACCACTGAAAATGACCTAAACTTATTGGAAAGGATAATAACGTGTGACAAATCGTAGTTTTTTTTACTGATGAACCTAAAACGAAGCTCCAATCCTTGCACTAGAAGAGCCCATCTTCACCGAGATCCAAAAAAGCTCAAATGAGCAAATCAAAATTCAAAGCAACGAGGATTGTTTTTTTTTTCCCGATATTAATGGGATTGTGTACCTTCACTGGGTTCCTGAAGGTCAAACAATTAATCAACATAACTACCTTCTAGTTCTTGCTGAACTCCTTGAAAGAAAACGACTGGAATTGTGGAAGGACAAATCATTCTGCATTGTCTGTCAAGAGGTTTCTAGCAGAGCATAGCATCCCAGTGTTAGACCATCCGCCTTATTCGCTGGACTTTGCGCCATGCGACTTCAATATGCTTCCTGAGGGGAAATCTGCATCAAGAAGAACAAAATTTGAGATGTTGAAACTATGAAAGAGAAAGTGGCATGCGTTCTGAAGGAGCCAACAAAAGACTTCCTGCACCGTTTCGAACGATGGAAGATTCGCATGGAGCTTTGTAAGGATAAAGGAGAGATGTATATTGAAGATAATCATAAGTAACTATGTATGACATCAAAATGAAAGTTTCTTACAGCGTCAGTCTCGTTATGTAATAGCCGCGTAAAATAATTGATCATCATACTTCAAAAAAAAAGCTGCGTAACAAACGGAGACTATTAATTTTGTTCCTAAAACAAGTGAAAAATTTTAAAATGGAGCAAACATTTTCCTTTGCCATAAAATGACAATGCCAGAAAAATGCAAGATATATATGGAAATTGATGGGGGGATGGGCGTGTGAAAGGTCTCAAATAAAAAAAGATAATTTATACTGAATAGAAAAAAGTTCCCTTCCCTTATATTTAGAAACAATTCATGTATCTAAGGTTCCCTGCGGGTTATATCAGGGGATTGAGGCATAGAGTTAACACCCTAACCCTCGAGAAAACTTCTTGTTACCAAATCCAAAGAGAGAAACTACATGGAATGGAATTCTGGGGAATGCCGTGCCAGTGAAAAAGAAAACTAAGCAATTTCAAATTAAGAACTTGAGTCATTAATAAATTTTAGCCTAGTTAATCTATACTAAATTTAAAAAAAAGAAATTTTAAAAGTGATAACTAGAATAAAGTATAAAAAGGAAAATATAATTTTTTTACTTTAAAATATAACTTTATTAATCAGGTATTGTCCGTTTTAGTCGACGATCTTTTGCCGTCTTTCAGGCAGTGTCGTCATTCCATGTTCATAAAACTTCTAATTTTTTTACCGCAGAAAACTGAGAATTACATAAGATTTTTTTATATCATCAGCGTCGTTAAGAATGTTACCATTTAAAGGATTATGCATGGAACAAAATAAATGGAAATCTAAAGACGCAAGGTCAGGGCTGAATGTTGGATGTTGAAACACATCCCAACCTTGCTTCAATAATCGTTGGCAACAGACTAAATATATGTGGGGTGTTGGAAAACAATACCCTAACTATTTTCCAATTCCGGCAGCTTTTCTTGAATAGCATCGTTCAGTTTGGTGAGTTGTTGAACGTGACGTTTGAATTACCGGTTTGGTTTCTTGGTAAAAGTTCAAAGCGCAGAATTCTTTTACAGTCCCACCAAACTGATTGCACAATCTTTTTTTTTTTTTTTTTTTTTTTTTTTTGTGTATGAATATTAGCTTTCGATATTGTCTAGGCTGGTTCATACAGCTTCCCCACGATCCTTTTTCCACTTTTTGTTGCCACTAGTCAGTCGTTTCAGAAATAGATCAATTTCGCTGCATTTCAGAGGTGAATCGCAAATATGTTCATGAATTGCGTCAAATGAATTTCCATAACTGATGTGGGACTAATAAATCGTTTTTCTCAACATTGCCAGGTTGTTTTTATTTTAATACCTATGTACGATACACTGAGCTTCGCTGCAATTTTACGTGTTATGCTATGACGATCTGAATCGATAATTGCTTTGGTATGACTTTCATCAACTTCAACAGGACGGAGAGATCGTTGCGCCTTTTTGAGTGAAAAATCACCGGAATGAAATTTGACTCACCAAGTTTGACACTGCCATTCTTTCAAGATTTCATTCCCATATACAGAACACAGATTCTTGCTTGCGATGTGTTCCTGTCTTTTCTGAAATAATGCAATAAAATATGTTTGAAATGCGCGTTTTGTTCTACCATGTTTATCAATTTGGATAAAAAAAATTAATTAATGACTGGCTATAATTTTTTTATTAATTATAAGTGTAAGTTCAAACAATAAGAAAACAATGTAGGTTAAGTGCTTTAAACACGCTGCCCAAACAAAAGGATGTGCTAAAACCATCCATCGACAAAATCCACAATCACTTAGTTGCCAATCCACTATTTGTAAGTAATTATATAACAACCAATATTAAGTAGACGTAATTTTAACATGTATATGAATTACAAATAATATCTAATAACAACCAAAATTTAAATGAATAAACATTAAAGCATTTAAATTGAAAATATTACAAAAAACATGAAGAAGAACACAATCAAAATTACAAAACATAAAAGTTTAATTTATATTACATATAAAGTTGTATGTAAAGAAGTCATTAACTTGCAGAAAGTATAACATTACATAACATTCAAGAATGCATATTAAACATGTAAATAATTAGACATTGAAGAATAAAACCAGTAATTTAAAAAAAAAAAAAAAAAAGTCCAATATTTCACGGCCTAACCAAGACCTACGAAACATATATCAATAGAAAAGAATTAAATAATTGAATTCAAAAATGGAGATAAAGTAATTCTAGGTTGTCTCAGATTTGTGACTGAGTCAAGTATGTTTACACTAGCATTACGGATCCAACCCTGCACACTTCAGAGAATTACAATATAACAAAATGGTATTAAACCAAAATAAGCAGAAATACTAAATCAAAACATAAGTTCAAACCATAGACAAAAGAAAATAAACAAATTCGTTCATACCAAAGTAAGTGAATGAATCCATCAAAAATAAACAAAGCTAATTTATATTATGAAATAATTTCAACGAAAAATGGGCTGAAAAATTTTAACTGCGTAAGCAAACACAAATGATAAACTTAAGCAATTTCTCCACTATATTGAGATTTATTTATTACCAGGGAAACTTTTAAAATGAAACAATTTGATCGATTGATTTTGTGAAAAATTAAAAAAAAAAAACTATTCACTTAAATATACTTATCTTGCTAATTAAAAGAAGAAATTTTTTTTAAAAAACAATTTTTTATAGAAGAAAATGCTAAATAACTAATTAGTATTTTTTCACAATTGTAAATAAAAATCTTAAAAACTAATTAAAATTCTAAAACTCTTGAGATGAAAAATAACTAAAACTAACTCGCCATTTTATGACAAAATTATTAATGAAATGAATTTTTTTAAACAAATTAATAAAGATTTAATTTTAAAAGTATAAATTATGTTATCATATATACATATAATTTATCTTAATCATTTTTTAATGTTCATTAATAAAATTAATAGGATAATTTGAATTCATGCAACTCGTGAAAAACTTCTTTTAATTATTATTTTATAGTATGGAGGGGGGGGAGCTTGTTAAATTATTATTTCTTATAATATAATCAAATATAATATTTCTAAAAATAAAAATATGCAAGCAGCTACTCCAGAAAGAATATTAATATGAAATTTAAAGTCGTCTCTCTCTCTTCATACGTATTACTAATAATTTTATTACCTTCATTATTAGTTGTATGTTTAAATATTCTGTTTCGTATTGACTTAGATTTAAATATGTAGGATAAAAAGATGTTAGGTTTATCTTCAGAAGACTGATCGTAATTCAATACAAATAGATCATCTATTTTTCTACAAATAATAAAATGATTTGTATCAATATAATTATGTCCATAAAATATACAGTATTTATTCGAATCTAAGATGGACTTTTCCTCCAATGTTAATGCTACTGAAAATCGAGTGTGGCTTAGAATCAAAGACAGAAAGATTTGTTAGATGGGGAAAATTTAGTTTCCACCCCTTTCAAACGGAAAAATGTAACCACCCATTCTGGTTCCCTGTATTGATGACTCACAACATTCCGCAGTTTATCTTCAGTTTTCAGCCTATCCTGAATTCGTAAATCAAGAAGGTATTTCCTTAGAAAAGGGCAGAATGGATATCTTGTTGCCTAGGAAAAAGTTTCCAATGAGACTCTAATACATTCTTTTAAAAAATGTTGCATAACAAATGAATTGGATGGCACGAAAGACGGCACAGTGAGGGAAAATGGTGACGTCAGCACCAGTTCAGAAGTCGGCTGTGATAATGGGAGTGAAGAATCATTTTCAGTACATCAAGTATACTATTCCTGATGGTTAGAGCAATTACAGGTTCATATATGTATTTAAAAAAATTTAATACACTGGTAAAATAAATTAATTATTCACTTCTTATTGGTTCTTATTTTAATTTTTTTTAAATTTTGTAAATATCAGATATAAAAAAAAACGTGTTGAGAATTTGGGGTGTGGCTTAAATTCGAATAGATACGGTATATACTTACTAATATAAATGTCCGACAAAAGACAGGAATTGCTAAAATACAAATGCAAATGTCAGAGATTTTCTAAGAATAAGTATAATAAACTCTTGTACAAAATCTTACCATGGTTTCAGTGACTGTGACGTCAGTTTATCGAAAGAATTAAATCTAAAAATTGTATTTAAGAACTTGGTCAACTTAACTTTTCGAGGATATAATTAACTGATCAAATATTCTCAGATAAAACGGAAAGTTGAAGCTATACGTTATTTTTGGTAAAAACGGATATCAGGATTTCTTTATAATCCAGTTTCATTTTTTTTTTGAAAATGACAAGACTGAAAATAATCAATGCTGAAGAATCAGACAGGAAAAATTTTCAAACATATGTAATTTTCGAAATACAAGCAATACTTTCTTAATAACGAAAACCATTTAGATCCTAAAGTATGCAAGAGAATTCTATCAAACAAAAAATTTGTGAGAAACCGATTCATTACAAATTCTCCGTAATTATCTTCGTTGTAGTGGAATTATTGAGAAGTTGTATCCAAGTGGTATTTGAACTATATATAACTTTTCAACGTCATTTCATGACATCAAAATCGTTAAAATAAACTATGCTAAAACGAATTATATTTAACAATTATGGAATGAATTCGTGAAAACAGAAAATGAAATTTTTTCTGTACTTATTTCGATTTATATGAATATTAATTACATGTCTCTGCAGAAAATCTGTCGAAACAAAGCGGAATTACTCAAAAAAGGATCAATAAATTCCAGTTGCATCATAAGTTTATTCAGGCTTTGAGCAGGCATTCGTTCTGCTTTTCCTTTCTTTTCACCGACTAAATACCGCAGTGGAAAGTGCCTTCGAGTTTTTTGTTGGAATTAATGACACAAAGCCTTGTGTTCAACTAAACACGATCAAGCTCTTTTCTGCAGTTTAATCATTTAACATAAAGTTTTTTGGGTGAAGGTCCGTTTACAAAAAGTTTACTTTCGTCTCTATTTTCAATTATCAATCCTTTTTCCCTCAAAAGAGTAATTATTTTGCATCAAACCTACATCCTAAAATACGACAATGGAAATAGAAAATTACTGCTTTACTTCTGTCAATTCTTTATGTTTTCTGAATTTAACTACAATTCCGGTATTTACATTAAATCATTATGATTCAGGATATTGAATCTTACCCTACATAGAATACTCAGAAATTTAAGACAAAAGGATTGAATTTAAAGGAATTCTGTTCACTTTGTTACACGTGTTTTCCTTGACTGTTTAAAAATTTCTCTTCATCTTTTTTTTATAGTCATTTAAAAATTGCTGGGTCTAATGGGTAAATTGATGTATTTTTTTAAAATGTAATGGAATCTTCTTTTATTTCCTCAAAAAAAAAAAAAAAAAAAAACTTACAAGACATTTTTAGATATCAAAGCTTTATTTTTTGTGTTTATAAATGTTCCTTTTAAAACTTTCATTTTCAACATGGAAAAATTTGCTGAAAAATGTAGCATTGAAATTTCTTAAAAATATTCAACAGACAGAAAGAACAAATAATTAAGTGGAAAAATTGAAAAAAAAAGGTAATAAAATGCATATTTTCAACGAATTAATTTTATATGCAATGTCTAAATTTCGAAAAAAAAAATATGATAAATGGTAATATCATACACATACGAAAAAATTTCCAACAAAAAAAAAGAATTTTACTATGAAATATTCTATTCATACTAAATTTTATTATTTTTATTGTTTTGGAAATAAAATCTACACATTTTTAACAAATTCATCGAATTTTTTGTGTACTCTCACGTTAAAATAAATCTTTATTAAAAAAAAAAAAACTCTTCAGCATTCAAAGCTTAAAGCTTGGTAAAAATGTTTATATCTATTTAACATCCGTCTTAAAATAGCAAATACTGTGAAAACTACAAATAAAATAGCAAAAAAAAAAAAAAACCTTAGCATTTACGAAATTCGTTTTTTAATGGATGTAGTGAAGTACAGATGATTTTTATGAAACAACTTGGTTTTCGTTCTCATTATAACTTCTTCTGAAAGATATTAATGAGAACTAATAAATTACAGTTACTTTGCTACCGTAATTATATCATACGTTTTCTTTCTTTCTTTTTTTTTTTTTAATTATTGATCTTCAGAAACATCTCTATTAGATACATTCTTTAACAGTTTAATAACTTTTTGTAATTGTTTTTCGAATTTGTCTTCATTTTTGTTCTACAAAAAATGAAATTAATGAAAATACGAATAGGACTTCTGAAGATAAAAAAATTTAATAATCTTTTTTTTTTTTTTTTTTTTAAATTTAAAAAGAGAGAAATAAAGTACCGGTTATTGTTGGTGTAAGTTCACTATGCATTTGATTTATCATAAATAAAATCACGAGAATATATCTACGAAAGTCAAACAAAAGAACATTTCTGTGCATTAGATTAAGTGCTCTTAAGTAATTAATATAATGATACCCGAAGATTAAAATACATTTCAAATTTTTACGCTTTCCACTAAAAATTTTTGTTTTATGCACAGTAATTTTTACATCTGTAACCGAGCTAGCTTTTATTATTTTTTTAGGCTAATATGATAGTCCTTCCCTATATGCGTTGTTTGAAGTAGATATATTTTTTAACCCAGATATATTAAACTAAATATACCTCTTGAAAATTATTCCTGAAAAAGAAAAAAAAAATCATTCTTTTTCAAATGAGTTTTTTTCTTACCGGTAAAAGAAAGTTATTAAGTAGTTGAATTTCGCAACATTTAAACAAGATATTCTCTCTTTATCAAAACGGAGCTTTTGTCTGAATTGAATATGTACTAAAATAAACAGATACTTTTATCACTAAGCTTTAAGAGTCTTACTGTCGAATTAAAATATTTATTAATTCGATCATTTTTATAAAAATAATATACTGAAAAGTATACTTATATATGAGTCAAAAACATTTGCCTTTGTAAGTTTTGTTTCGTGAGATATTAAAAAAAAATTAATCATTTAACGTATTGCACAAACGAATGCTGTAATATAAATTGTATACGCTGGTCTCCAATACGTTCTCTGACAGGGGAGAATTTGGACATCACAATCAAATTTTGTTAATTCTCTTCCGAAAGAGAGCTTTTTCATCACAATTTATTCAGAATTTCAGATATGTGAAAGAGAAATTTGTTTGCGGATTGCTGAAACTGAATTTGTTAATGAACACAAGAAAACAATTGCGTGAAATCTTTTTTTTTTTTTCTCTCTTTCTTTTTGAGAATCTAAAACAGATCTCAAAGCCAAAATGACATTTTAGGAAAAATTATTTAAAATTCTCGGATACTGTTTAATTGTAACATAATCATTTGAATGGAACTGTAATTAAGATAACTGCCATTTGAATGAGGATTGATTCAATACATTTCTATACAAGTTTTTTTTTTCTTTTTAACAAAGATGATAATTAGTTCAAAATTTGAAAGAATTAAAGTAATTGTCGTGTAAGATATTTTAAAAGTGAAATAACAATAATGTACTTATTAATATTTATTTCTTATTGTTAAATTTAAAATTTTGATATTCTTTCTTGATGAATTCTTATTTAAGGTCAAAACTTATTTTTATAGTAGGAAATTAATTGTGTTTTTGGGCAATTGTAAAAAATAATTAAAGACGTAAATTTGGGGGAGAAATTAACTAAGTGAAGCTTGTACATTAATACAAGAATGAAGACTTCTCCATTGAGACAACACAGGAAAGTCATTATGAATTATTTTAAGTCTTGGGATTAAATCTCGTGTTGACTTCGTATCAAAAACGAGATACTTGCTTGTCTTTTAAAATTTATTCCTCCCGGATAAAGAATTTAAATATTCCACTACCTTTAACATGAACTTCGTTCAGTAAGAAATGTGGATCTCGTATGTCGATGCACTCATGGCAAGAATCAAATGAATTTACCCTTAATAATTTAATTAATGGTTTTTAATTTCATAGGGTTCTTATATTAGTAATTATTACTAGTATTGGAGTGAGTAATTATTATATGATTTCGCGCGAGATCGAAATCATTGCTTGAGTTGTGCAATCAGCAAGAAAATGGCAAAAGGGAATAAATCCCCACGAAAAAGAATCGATGAGCAGCCAGCCATTGCGCCTTCTTCCGCGGATGGAACAGTCATCCACGTTTTGGTGCTCAAACCTCTACCAACCTCCACGTAGTGCAGCTGCTGATAACCACTTATTTGCCATTTTCGCTCTGGCATGTGGGAACAGAAGGTTTGCAACTGTGGGCTGCGCAACAGTAGTATATCCGTATATCCATGATACGAATAGAGTTCCTGGATAATGCTCCAGACCTCAAAGAAACAGAATGGTACACCCGTAATTCAGGTCACGTGATGCTTTCCCTCTGCACAGATAGGCGGATGGCTTGACTGAGTGGCGGTGTTGCTGAGAACTCAGTTGTCCGGAATTCACTGAAGACGAAGGTTCTTTGGTTGGTGCGGTCTTGGAAAAAGGAGCCGAAGCGGTAAGAATTATTTTTTTTTCTCGTGGCGGCTGTTAATTAGCGCTTCAGAATGTGGCCAATCTGCCGATATTTGTTGTTGATGGTATTTGTTCGATTGGATTCCTATTTGTCTTCGAACTAGCTGTTCGCAATGTAGGCAATTCCGCCGTCTAGGCTTGCTGACCCATTGCAATTGTTAAGGTATGGCGCTGTAGATGAAGCAATCAAGCCATTTCCAGTGCTTGTTAGAAATAGTATGTTACAAGGATTACTCTATAATAATAGTTCTTTGTATAGTAAATGTCTTAAACAGTATTCGATTCTCAAATTAATACAATGTATGCCATGACTCTTACATTTGTTTTTACTTAGTTTATCAACGATTAGAGAATCTAAACGTGCGTGTACATATTAAAATTATAAAGGTTATCGAACATAATCCATAATTATTTTGTTGATTAGGTTATATTTTTAATTGTATGTTATGTATGTATTCTGTCAGTGCTTATTGTAGTAATTAACATTTTTATTTACTTGTCTTTTATTTTATTTCCGCCGAAGATACATCTAGAAATATTTTGAATGATCATTGGTTTTTATTATTCTGAATATCTGAAACATTTTGTATATTAAATAACTTATAAAACTTTAGTTCATAGCTTTTAATATGTTAATGATTCAATTAATTACTCATATAATTATAGACTACAATTAGTTTGTAGAAAGATAAACTCGTAATGTATCTATTATAAAAATTTTGCTCTAAAAATTACTTTGATTTTTTCAGAGTTTTATGCTATGAAAAATTTATTTTGAATGCTACTCCTACAATAAGCTGAGATGTGTTTTTAATATGACTATGGTAAGCAGTTTATACGTGTCTCTGTATATATTTTAATTTTCGTTGTATTGCATGAATAACATTGTATGTTTGTTATATAACATAAGCATGTATTGTGTGCATGATAAATCTGATTTAAGTAACATGCATGTTTATTAATATTTAGATCATGTTATGCTGAATAAGATCCAAACCTAAGAATACATCTTTATTTTAAATTTCTACAAGTGGTGTACTGTATTTTACTGTCACATGCCAAGTAAAGTTTGAGTTACTGAAAACTGTTTTAGATGTTTTCATTTATTTAAGCTTTTTCAACACATATACTCAATTTTATGGTATAAAATGTATATGTTTTGATTAATTCTTTGTTGTGTATTCAATTTTTTTATTAACACGAGTTACTTTTATAATTAATTTATTTCACAATTGGTTAGGCTTTTGTAATATGTACTAGTGTATGTTACAATGTTATTCTATATTCATGGTAAAATTAATTGTAAATAAATATATTGGTTTCTAAAAGCTATACATGTGTTTAATATCCACGAATTTTTTTTTGTATAAAATTTGCACATGCCTTTGAAAATTTTCTCTTAAAAAATATAAACTTCAATTTTTTTTTATCATGTGATTTTGAATGTAAAATGTTACTTTTTTTTACTTTAAAATAGCAAAAAATATTTTTGACTTCTTATTGTATGATTCTGTTTCTTAGCTAATTTTCTGATAAAATTTTAAATCAACAATAATGCAGCAAATGATGAAATCTTTTTTGATGGTCCGTAAATATTAACATTTCGGAAACTGCTTTTATACAATAAGAAAATATTTAAATTGAACTTTGTAGCTTAGTTAATTGTGGGAGAAGGAGAAATCCTTTTGTCAATGACAGCGTAGGGTCAAATAGTCCTGTTCGTCATTTAGAACAAATTAACTCGCTAACTGCTGAATTTCGAGACCAAAATCACTTAAAAAAACTACATGTTTTTTTTTTTTTTACATTTTTAAATCTATATATATTTATTAATTTTTTATATTTTTTTGTAGATTTAAGATTGTGAGAAACTATACTCTTTTGAAAATTTATTATAAATTTGCTAAGGAATGGATTCAAATAAAAGTGAAAATGTTACATTATCTTAACCCCCCTGATATTGACAAAATAATTCTACATGACTTAAACAAACATAGTGGAAACTTTTTTTATGATAATGTTTTAAACTTCATGTCTTTGTTGTCAATGGAGGAGTTGCTGTTTTTTATGCAACTAGGTATAACTTATATTCCACTAATTTTTGTGCTTGTAGCCATTAAATAAATATTTGACAATGGCCCACATGATTAAATTTTGATTTACTGCCATTTTCTATATACTTAACAAGGTTCTAATCCAGTTTCTTGGAGCTTTAATTCAGCTTTGTCAGTTTCTTGTTCTATATGTATTTTTTATAGCCCTCTAATAATGGATCTTCAACAATATCAAATCTTGACAAAAATTCATTAATTTTGAAATTTTTTTTATTTGTTCGTTATTTCTTGCGGAATGAGATAAATTAAAATTCTTTTAGTCAGCTTTGTTGCAAAAATGTGACGTGAATGGGAAACCTAGGTCAGATTGACCCATCAGATATTTTTTTGGAAAGAAATAACACCACCATTTCATGATAACTTAAATTAACAGCTCAACATGATGCTACTGGAAATTAATGTGGTTGATGAATAAAGAACTAATGTGGTTTCATTTGTAGAGTTCTTCATAAATGTTGCTGGATGCAGAGTGACCCAACATTCTCATTTCCAGGTCAACATTTACCTTTTTATGTGTCTATTTACCATACAATAACAGTAATTCGATATAAAAACCAACGTTTTTAAAAACAACGTTTTTATATGGTGGCAAAGTTTATTAGAGAAAATTATTGAAATATTAGTTAAAACTGTTAGTTATTTTTAACTTTAAAATTTACTTAAAAAGAGACATTTGTGAGAGTATTAAAAAATTCATAATACTCATAAAATCAAAACATGCATTTGAAAGTTTGTAAGTCATTCTATTAAAAAAAGAATGGGAACCAGAATTCAGAAAAAATTATTGTGATAAGACACGGCGCCAAATATTGGAAACTTTCTTTCTTGCGAATGATTACTGTCTAAAAGTCAGCAACCCTTACTATCTCGGAGATAGTAAAGGGGAGATAGTATCTCCCCTTTGTGAGTACAATAGTTTTACGAGGCCTCATGTGGTGTGGGGAGTGCCCGGTGTTCCCAGAGGGGGAAAGAAATTTTTCCCCCAATCCTAAAAGTGCCGAGAGGAAAGAATGTTTTGACTTATTAAAATTATTGAAATATTAGTTAAAACTTCTCGCAAACGTCTAAATATTGCATTGTTAGGCCAGTATGAACGATTCCCAAAATTTCAAAGCTCTAGCTTGATGGGAAGTTGGTTAAATTAACGATCGAAAATTTGATGACACACACACACACACACCAAGTGAAATTCAGAAAAACGTTGTAAAAACAGGAAAGACTCAAGGGAACAAAATGTTAAAGTTATGTATAACTTTATAATGTTTATTGGAAGGTGTTATATTAGATGACATCATTAATGTGAAATTTAGTAATTTCTTTAGCTGTTTTAATGTTTCATTGTAATGTCTCCTGTTTTTAATTTCACTTGGTTTTTGACTAATACTGGGTTTTAGATATAGGAGGTTTCATAAACTATTATGTTCTGTAACAAAATCAAAGAGTGTTTCGAGGACCTCAAAAATCTCCGAGCTTACTTCCATGCTTAAGGTTGATTGATCAAGGCTAAATGATTGTTTATTAACATTTCACTTTGAAACAATATGAGGACAGACCTCATTATTTTGAACCTCATTCAAGGGAAAAGAATGAGATCTATTCTGGTGCTTCCATTTCCAGATTTCTGCACCTCTCTGTGAGGGGAGACTAAAAGCTTCAACAGATTTTACACGCTTCAGCCACTTGTTAGATTGTCATGTGAAGATTAGTAGGAAATTGGTTACAACGAAAATTATAGACTATGTTGGCATTTTAATGCTCTCGCTTATCTAAAGGAAAAGTATTGAATATGCTTATTTAACCTCTTGAGAATCAGCATGCCGGGAATTAAGTGCTGTTCCCTTACTGAACACTCTGTAACAGATCATCACCACCGGCCCGAACATTTAAAGCTGTGAAGCCTAATCTTAAAAAAAATTCCTGTAAATAAGCAATCAGTATAATTACTGTAACTTTACATTTAATTAAAATAATATACTACTACTTATGTATTAATATGAAGACAATAACATTAATAGAAGTTAAATAAATATACAAAATACTAGAACTATAACTATAGACATGAAAAATACTATACATACAAAAATAAAGTTACAAATACTATATGTATGTATATACATGAAATTTAAAAATAAAAAAAGGATATTAAGCAGTAATAATTTGTATATAATAAAATTCCAATTTAAAAAATTCTGTTGCTTGTGGTTTAGTTCAAAGCAAGGATCGATACAGTCCTATGTTGTATATTTTGCACTTGCATACTTTATGCAACGTATACTTTCGCTTTTCTTTGTTTTTTCCATACAAAACCCACCTTATATCTTCATAATCTTTCCTGTAAGTGTAAACTTTCGGAAAATGTCTTTCAGATAAACGGAATGGTTAAGTGCCTGTTGTTTTTGGACCCATTTTTAAGATTTTTTGGTTTTGTGAATATTGCTGTTATCTGATGAATAACTCTGGATCTGAATTCCAAAGCAGATATTTTTTCACCTTTTACTTTAGAATATGTTACATTTGCATTTAGAAATGCAATACCTAACAATCCAATACCCAGCATTTTATACCATTTCACTTTTTCAAAAAGCTGGATAATGATGAGTGATAGAATGGCCAGTGTCAACACCTCTCATATTTGATTGTACTCTACAATGCAGAGTGGCTTCAAACTGTGCTTTTCATTTTTTCCATCTTTTTTACCTATTGGTACAATAGTATTATCGTGTATGGTTTATAACTTCGACATGCTTTTCTTTTTGTCCTTAAATGGAAATAAATTCACTTAATTATTTTGCGAAACTGCAGTTTCTAATTTCTGTGCAAAGCCATTTGTTTCATTCATAATGACATCTATAATTTTGTTATAAAAAAAGTTTTAAAAAATCCAGTTCATTCTCTGTTTTCACACTATTTAAATTTTGTGTAGTTCTCGCTGAAAAGTCCATCGTTCCATCTTCGAAAGTGATTTTATTTTGGAGACCAACTAACTTCAAGTTCAGGACAAGCATGTAATTGTAATTCTTCATAATTTTTATGTTCTGTATCTGAGGAAACCGACCTTCTAATTCATTATTAGTTTACTAATCGCAGAATCGCTTTCATTCATAATGTTACTTATTTCATTCTCAGATAGGTATCTTGCTCTCTTACCATGAAATTGAATATAACCCCACCACATGTCCTGCAATTTCAATAAAACACACCCATAAATAATTTTACCCTCACCCCTGTAAATACTTACCTGGATGCACTTCCCCATATTCGAACAAAAAGAGCTGAACAATAAGAATGCTGATGTCTCTTTGTGCACTTTAAAAGAGCCATGATTCTCAGTTTATTTACACCAATAAATCTATCAAATATTTTAAAAAAGCACAGAACAGAAACTATTACCCTTATGTAAAGGTCAAATGTGTGTTGCGAGATTTGATTGTTGAGAAACTGTTGCGATTTGGGGCCATCTAGTTAACAATTAAAAATCCAAATAAGTGTTCCAATTACGAAAATGTGATGCTGATATCCTCGTGTCGCACATACAAGACATTTGTCACGAAGGGGTTAAAGAATTGTAAATACTGATTACTCATACTGTTCTGATGTTTTAACCATGCTACTTTCTTGGCACATTGCTTGTTTTTACTGTAGGCATTAGCAGGCACATAATTTATTTTCATTTGTATATTTGTTTCTGTTGTATAATTTACAGTAGGTGGCAAAACTTCATGTAAATTACCTAAAATATTTTTGGCTATTTTTTTTATTTATTTCGTATTAATTTACTTTTTTCAAATAGATGAGTGCTTATTTCCTATGAAATCTGATATTCTTTTTATTATGATCCACAATTATCACTGGGAATAATATGATTTTAAAAATTTTTGGAAGTGGCCAAGGTAGCCAAGTGGTGTCATAACACATCAATCAATAACTCCCGAGACTAACATTGAAAACAACATTTTTTTTGCAAAATTTTTTTTTTATTCATCAACATAACACCTTTTGTTAATCACCTTTTAGGGTGATACAATCGTTCCAACGCTTTTCCAAATCCCCCCCAATTTTTTCCCCCGCAAGAAATCTTTTTTGTTGCGAGTAAATAGCGATAAACAGCTTTCTGAATCATCAACTCGTTGCTGTTTTTGTTCCATCGAAAGCAATCGCGGCACCCACTTGGAAAAAACCTTTTTCATGCTCAATTTTTCATGAAGGATAGTAAGTACACTTCCATATGATATCTGTGTCATCTCAGCAATCTCACGGAGCTTCTCTTTACGATCTTTCATT
Organism: Nephila pilipes; assembly: GCA_019974015.1. Lineage (NCBI taxonomy): Eukaryota > Metazoa > Arthropoda > Arachnida > Araneae > Nephilidae > Nephila > Nephila pilipes. The sequence goes on along the minus strand of BMAW01083949.1, from coordinate 151,982 downwards.
ATAATTTTTGTCACTTCACTCACATTTTCCAGTGTAACGGCTTCCACAGGTCTACCCGAGCGTTCCGCGTCATTTGTGTCGGTACGACCACGTTTAAACTCGGCAAACCACCGACAAATCATTGCTTTTGATGGACAAGAGTCCGGGTAACATTTTTCAATCCATTGTTTCGCTTGCACGGTGTTTTTACCCATTAAAAAACAATGTTTTATCAGAACACGAAACTCGGTTTTTTCCATTTTTTAAACAAACTACAAAACGACTTTACTCCAACCTCGATAACTCAGCTGTTTCTGGTCCGATCGACTTAAAATTTTGACACGTTTCAAGCAAAGGTTCGTACTCTAGAAAGACCTGGTTACTGGTTTACTACGAGTGCCATCTCTGGGTTAGTCTCGGGAGTTATTGATTGATGTGTTAATTTAGAGCTTCATAGCATCAGTGTTCATTATATGCATGTGTAATGGAAATTGAACCTAAAAAATGTTTAAGGAGAAATTTGAGAGAGGAAGTTAAAGCTTGTATGTTGCCCTTGTCATTAGACCATTTCTCAAAACTATGAAGCTTGTTGTGTGCAGTAATATCTGTTTCTCTAGTTAATTAAAAGTATGTACAAATAGTGAATCATCTTATATTTTTTAACTTTCATTTATTTTTTTGTTATTGACTTCAGTATATTTTAAAATGTTTTATTATTTTGTCATTAAGGGATAAGGGAAATCAACAAAAAAGGCTGAGAAATCATTGAAGTAATTCATTCAATAGTGATATCCTACACGTTTTTAAAATTTCAGGACTTCCACATCATTAAGTGGCAATGTCCCACGGTTAAATTGGGCCTCGCGCGTCACTGCAACCACTTTCCAAATTTTCAAAATCTTTTTGACATGAAAATTTTGAAGTTTTAAAGTTGTAATACTATTTTTAAGCAATAGAAACAATTTTGACCACCAGACATGGCTAGTGGCGCTGCAATTCCTTACGTTTAATTCTGTCTTTTCAACCTCATTCTCCTCGCGTTTTAAAGATTTCTCTATAAAATAGCAGTATCTTCCCTAAAATTGGTATCAGAATGGCATTTCTTAATAATTTCATTTAATTTTAATACAGTTTAAACTTCCTTTTTAATCCTCTACTTCCCACGGACAACAGTGTTCTCGAAGTCGTTTCGCTTTCGAACTGAAGTCCCACCCCCTGATTATCTCTCTGCCCATTGCTATACATGCTTCTTAGCTTATGACTACAGCATCCAATGGTAATGCGAGCTTTCACAACTTATACTCCAAGTTTGTTTCGGCAGTTCCTCACTCTGTCGAATATCCAGGCTTTTGTTGCCTTGATCCTAATTTTAGATAGCTAATTAATTATGATGAGATGGTAAATTAATAATTTTTAATAGGTACCTCGAGATTTTAGCTGTTACCGTTAAGAGAAATCAACCAGCCATTATTATATGACAGTAAAATTCCATTTGTACTATGTTTATTCTCTATGCTTGTTTAACTGTGATGTTGCTATTGCAATAATTTATGTATAGTGATATTTTCTGGTTCTCAGTTCAAATGAATCTTAAAAAGTTTTCGCATGGTGCAAATGTTAGGAGAATCATGTTATCATTTGTGATGCCATTCTTAATACACAACACTATCTGCTAATGAAAGGGATACCATGATTTCAAAATAAAAAATTTGTTAAACAGAGATAAAAAGAAAAATGAAACAAAAGATATGTTCATTGTGAAAGCTGTAAAAATTTTACACAGAAGTTTTAAAATTAGTAACTAAGTTGCTAATGGATGATGCTGTAATCGTAGTATAGAGTCTCAATAAATAATGCTCTGGTGCACAGAGTGATCAGTTCAAGCATTGAAATGTTAAAGGAGATTAGCATACCAAATGAAGAAGTTGAAATCACTTATTCCACTGAACATGTTTTTCTTGTACTGGTATATCACATGTTAGTGCTTGGTTCTACTGTAACAAGGCTCAGTTTTCAAACATGATATGGTGGCTGTAGTAGCATAGTGGTTTAGGCATTGGACTTTGCAACTGGTGGTTTTCGTTGAATTGTGGGTTCGAGCCTTGATGCCACAAAAGACCCACTGTGTAGCTGGAGCTGATGCATGTTTAATCTGTGGTGGACCCAAAGTCCTCCCATTGGTGTGATGTGGAAGTTAGATGGTGGTGCCAGCTCATGTGTTGTCCTCCCACTTGACAGAGGCTAAAAAAACCGAGGTTCTTTTTCAACAGCCCTTATGTTGCTTCTAGAGCGACATTTATAAAACCAAACCAATGAAACACGATATGATGTTCCAAAAGATCCTGATTTATGAACCATTAGCTAGCTTTTTACCAAATTCTAAAGAACAGGCAGCTTGGCTGATGATCTAGTGGGGATTGTTCATCCCAGGAAAGCTATAATTGCTCTTGGAAAATGTCACCCATTATTGGAATTTATCAGCAAAATCTGAGAAAATCTGTCCAAAAAATCGTTCTGGAGTCTGGTTTAAAGCATTCTATAATGTTAAAAATACTGAGAACAACAGTAACAACAACTTAGTAACTTATGTTTTCAATCAAAATCTGAAGTTACTAAGCCATACCTGTTCTATCTGCTTCATGGG
>BMAW01083949.1:118690-144829 GCA_019974015.1 Nephila pilipes | reverse complement strand
TTTTTTTTTTTTTTTTTTTTTTTTTTTTGTACTTTGTTTTTGAGAGATATTTTTATGTAGGAGAATCTTGTTCTTTTTTTACTAGGTTATGCTCAAGCCCAGGATAACATGCCTATTATTCTTAAAATTTTATCAAACAATATGTATACAATATCTTTGCATTGTATTACTATATTACTTAACCAAAAAAAACCTTTTATCAAATAGAAAAAAAATCTAGTAATTTCCTTTTTTCTCTCTCATTCTTGGGGGGGGGGGGGGAAATTATCTGTGATCCATAATCATGAACCTGTTTATAATCAAAATATTTTCCCCCTTATATCAAGGGATAAAATTATTTATACTTTTTTTAAAAAAAAATTTACGATATGATTTAAGTAATATCTTAAATATTACGTATTGCCATTTTTGATGTGTTGAAGAAACATAAAATGATTGAGGCAACAGAGTTTTAACCGTTAAACATGATTATTTGTTTTACTGGTTATTGCCACTCGCAATTTCTGCTGATTTTTATATTAGTTTTGCTTTTAGAAATAAACTCATAATTATGGCTTATTTCTACTACAAATATTATCTTAAGTGTGAGAGGCTGTATTGTTATATTCATGAAATATATAAATTTTAAATATTTTGGACAATGGATAATTGAGCCGACATTTTAGTAAATTTCACATATTACTTAAAATATTTTGAAAAATTAATCATAGAATATTCGTTATTCTGTTTCAGTTTATGTAACAAAACCTCAAATGTGTTTGAAGGCATGGTTGAGCAGTGTGTAACAAAGTATATCATGATTAGTTGTAATTGTACTTTTCTTATCTCTGTATGCTTTCCATATAAGAATTTCCTTAAAAAATGCTGCTTTATTTTATTCAGTTTTCTTGTTTGAAAATTTTAGTGGGGACTGTCCGTTTTGCCATTTTGATTCCCTGTCCCTATGAATTTTGTGTGCCTCTTTGTTTATACAGAATTAACCTTTAGTTTCAGATTATTTTAAATATTTCTTAGAGTTATTAAGCAGGAAACGGTGTTTCTTGAGTCAATCCATTAGGTGAAATATTTTTCAAAACAGGAGTAAATATTTACCTTCGTTACTGTATTTTTTACTCTCATACTGGGTGTGTTAAAGCATAATAAGCAAAACATTGCCACATATTATAAATATGTAGTAAATTATTTAAAAAATTGCATTTAAAAGCATTTTGTATGTTTATTTAGTATTACATTAGTAAATATATTAGTGTGGGCATGTGTATAATTTTTATTTTTGTTTCATTATTTTATGACGTTCTTATTTTCCATCTATTTTTATAATTTTACTAACACTACATATTAGCTTTGGATCTGTTCAGCATGACTGCATCAGTTTTTATGAAATATTTATTATCCTTGGTTTTTACAGAATTTTCTGCATGCATTCTGTGATCTTCTATCCTATGTTGGTCTCTCAACTTATATATATGTGAAGAGCATGCTGTCTTGTTCATTATGCCAGGTTTAGGAAGATATCCTTGTAACTCATGTGATTACATTGCTGGCAATCGCCGCATGTTAGCTAGGCATGTTGTTTTAATGCATTCTCCAAAAGTTTTCAAATGTCCTCTTTGTTCTTTTATCACCCGCTATGCTGCTAATTGGTATAGGCATAAGCGGGATTTACATGGACTTACTAAAATAACAAATTGTGAAGTATGTGGTTTCTTTGCCAATAGCACTGCGGAACTTGCTCAACACAAGGAAACGGAACATCCTGAACATCTGCAGCTGCAGAAGTATGAAGATAAATATGCCAAAGAGAGATTGAGGTTAAGTGCTAAAGTGGAAGAAGAGGACCCACCACTAGAACCTATAACAGTCATTGAAGAAGTTGATAGTAATCTGCAAGTAGATCTGCTGGGTGTTCCTGAAGAAAGCAATCTCAAGGAGGTCATAGATACTGAAGAAGGAAATCAAGACTTCATAACATTTTCACTGCCATTGAATGGACTTCTGGAATCTAATGGAGATGAGTCTTGTGCCAATGGTGAAGATAATGGAAATTTGCCTCTTAAAGTGATGAATGATGTTGAACCATCGTCTGACACTTTAGGACCCCTTAAAGTGAAAAGAAGCTACAACTGTGATCGATGTGGGTTACTGACTAGCAATCCCAGGGAATACTTATATCATCTTCGCAATACGCATGGTGAAAAAATAAGTGTATTTGAGTGTAAATATTGCATTTATGCTTCCAAACACGTGCAAAAATTACAAAGGCATTGTGGATTAGTACATAGACAATTGATTGCCAAAGATCCTGAATATCAAAAACAATTAGAAGCCCAAAAAGAAAAGAGGACAAGACCAGGAATGAATAGACTTGGTGCATCTATATTACCTAATGTAACCACAGGAAATTCTGTGTTCAAGGCTTCTAATTCAGGTGATTTGAATAGACCCGTTAGAAATAGAGCTCAGTTGCCATTCAGATGTTCACTTTGCCCGTATCAAACAAGAAACAAAGGTTTTCTAATTCATCATGAAAAAACTGTTCATTTCAAAAAAAGGTTGTATCGTTGTCTTCAGTGTGGCTATGTAACGCACGAGAAGGGTCGTTATACAAAACATATAAAATATCATAGTTTACCTAAAATGCAGTGTGAATATTGTTTTTTCAAAACTGCATACAAATGGAATATGGACAGACATATGAAAAATCATGAAAATGGAGCTGAAGGTGCTTTCCAATGCACAGCATGCAACTTCACAACATCAACCAAACAATCATTTAAATCTCATGTTACTAATCATCATAATAATTCATCTGTTGAAGAATTTGTCGATCACGGTCTGGATATGAATGGTGAAAATGAGGATTCTGGTGAATGGATGGATTTGGAAGATAATCCAGATCAAGCAGAAGAGAATATAACATCTGATGAAAGTGCTTCTGCTGAACTATATAACTTTAGTGAATCCAGAGAAAATTCTGAGACTGTATGGAAAGATGGTAAAGCTTATCAAAAGACTCTCCAGTGCAAATTGTGTGATTTCAAAGCTGCTTGGCCTTTTGAAATGAAAAAACATGAAGAAAATCATAGAAGTCAGAAAAAGCATCCTTGTCCTCTGTGTGGAATGCGGTTTGAGCATATAGCTTGGCTTACAAAGCATTTACGCAGGGTGCATCAAGACACACCTCAAGCAAAAAATATTGCTGCAGCTTTTGATCTCTTAAAGCCAACTCGTAGAAGGCCAGGTAAGGAGTATGCTGCTGATACAGTTCTCCCAATGTTCCAAGAAGTTTTAAAACAGAATAATGTTGCAAGCAGTAAACCTCAAGAACCACCTAAAAATTCAATGTTATCTACTTTATTGAACAAACCACTTCAACCATATGCTTCTACATCTTCAAATAAATTTAGTGTTCCTTACAAATCTAAGGCAATGGCATCGGCTGTCAATATGTCTCGACAGTTAAGAATATCAAGTTACTATGATAAAGTTTCAACAAATGAAACATCAAGTATGGCTACACCTGGTGTCAAATCTAAAAATGTACCTACCTGTAATGTGTGTGGCTACAAAACTCGATGGATTTCAGAATTGCAGCGACACATGAGGGTACATTCTCAGGAAAAGCCATTCCACTGCCCGAAATGTAAATATCATTGCAAATGGAAAGGGGATTTGAATCGTCATTTAATGAAATATCATGGAATTAAAGTGCCATCATCAAATAAAAAGCATGGAATTCCCAAATTAAAGTTAAAAAAGTCGTCAGATATCCCCAACACTACCAATGATTGGCAACCTGTGAAGCAAGATCACAAAAGAAATAATTTTACTTCTACTCCTATTCGAAGTTCAAATGAGGATGGTCCATTAGACCTGACAACTAAAGACACTTTTCCAAATCCTTATGCTAATAATGATATGTACGATCCATATGACTTTGAGAATTTTTCATCCTCAATTGATGAATCTGTAGTTGATGTTGAAACTATCTCTGAAAATGATTCTTCGAATTTCAAGTCACCTTTACAGCACTTACGTGAAGTATCTTACAATGTTGATGACTCATCTAATGGTTCTTCCTCAAAACGGAAATACCAATGTCCGTTTTGTTCTTTTGGAACGACCACTGCATCCCGTTTTCATGTTCATATTGTTCAGCATTATAATAGACGACCATTTATGTGCTCTGTCTGTGGTTACAATTCTAACTGGGAATGGGATATCACTAAACATATACGTTTGAAAAATTGTAGGGATAAATTTCACAACAAAGCTTGTGTACTCTTGACTGATGAATCTGGTCGAAGAAACTATGAAAAATATGAGAAATATTTAGTAGATATCAATGAACCTCCTCCAACAGTATTCTCTAGATTACCTGATGCAACAAGTATTCCAGATGTCGATTCCAAATACAACTGCAACAGACCTTCACAGGTTGAACAAACTAATAAACAGTGTAGTTACGACTTCCGAAATATAGGTTCAAATTTTGAAGATACTCCTGAAAATATTGTTGTGACACCTGATATTAATATCCCAGACCATTCAGATGTCATGGACTTGCAACAGAACTATTATAACAATCAATCTGACTTAGCGGAAGATGCATCAGAGAGGAGTAATGAAGCCAAGTGTTTCTTTTGCAAACATTGTGACTTTAAACATCCGACTAAGAGAGTAGTTATCAGTCACTTATCTATTCATGCTGGGATAAAACCCTTTCGCTGTCGAGCTTGTGGTGTTACTTCTAATTGGAGACATGTTATAGTAAGGCATGTCAAAGATGCTCATAATGGTTATATGAATGAAGTTGAAGATCGTATAAGTTATGTACAAGAAGGCTTTGCACTGAGATTAACATCTGTTAATTCAAACAATCAAGATACTGATGCAAATAATTCCAAGACCCATACACCTCAGTTTGGATGTAAAATTTGTCCTTATAAATGTGACAAAGAGTTTTATATCAAGTTCCATATGAAACAACATAGACCAAGAGAAGGAGCAATATACAGGTGTGATTATTGTCCTTATTTTGTAAAATTCAAGAAAACACTTGTTCGACATCTGAAGCTTCATAATCCTGCTTCTTCTGATAATACAATAAATGAAAATATGGAATTAGAAGAAATGGATAATAGTTTATTTGAGAACCAGTCAGACATAGATATTAATGGTGGTGATATATATAGTTTCTATGATACGCAAGCTAATGACTCTCCAGATGATTCAATAGCCATATCTTTTGACACTTTAAATCAGTATAGTAATTCAGAAACAGTATCACCTCAAAAAAATAAACGACATGTTTGTGATAGCTGTCCTTATAAAACAGACAATAAAACTCAATATTTGTATCACAAACAGTTTCATAGGCCAAACCCATCTGCTCCTTTCAAATGCACTGTTTGTACATATTGGGCTACTATGCAACATCTTCTTACTCAACACATGAAAGTACATTCTGATGCTGAGGCTGAGTTTGAAAACTCTAGCCCAAAAGAGCCAACTGTAAAGACTCCTCCTGAAAAGTTTGATTCAGAAAGTGATTGGACTGAAAAAATGTCTGTTGTTTATGTTAAACGAGGTGATCTTATTGTTAAAATGTTTAAATGTAAATTTTGTCCAATGATGAATAAAAAGAAAGCTAATGTAAGAGTTCACCAGAAGATGCATGGAGTAACAGTAAATAATGGTAAATTCGCATGTTCATATTGTGATTACCAGTGTTTAAACCAAGGAGGTTTGACAAATCATCTTAAAATACATCAAAAGGTACCTGAAAAGGAAGCATTTGTTGAACAGAGAATGGAAGACTCTGAATTATCTGTAAAATCTGATGGTAACACTGAAGATATTTCCTCTGTTCGCAAGAAATTTTTCAGCTATTTTTGTACCAGCTGTCCTGCTTTATTCAAAAGTTCTAATGACCTGGCTACTCATTCTAAACATCATGGATCAAATTTTCCATATCCCTGTACTTATTGTGATTATAGAGCTAAACATAAACCTCATATATTTCAACATTTAGCAGTTCATTCTCCAGAATATATTGCTAAACGTAATGCTTCACAAGGTCGTGCTTTTAATGCGAATAATGAAAACTCGTCAACTGATCCTATGTTGGATGCAAGTGAGATTCCTCTTGTGAAGAAGATTGATCAAATGCTACTCTTGGAAGCTTCAGAGATGAGCTCTGCTTTGAAGAAAACTGGTGAAGCGGCAAATCTCCTTCAGAAATGTGTCTTTTGCCCTGCACCATTCTTTAAAACCTCTACACTTACGTATCACATATCACTTCATGGCAGTGAAGGAGAATACAAATGTTCACAATGTGACTATGCTGTCAACAGGTCACAAAATCTTACTGTACATTCACTTGTGCATCCTAAGAAGAAACCTCCAGCGAAACCAAAGAAGTCACCTCTTCGATCATTTCCTTGTCCTAGTTGTCCTGCTGTGTTTTACAAGCAAGATCGATATGAACGCCACCTTAATCTTCATGGCAAAAATTATAAATTTGCTTGTGAACACTGTGATTACTCTGTCCGTTTTGCTGCCAATCTTATAAAACACAGAGCTCTTCATGCTGCCAAAGCCGATACAGAGAATACATCGGCTTCAAAAGTGTCTGATGAAAGTCCTTCAATTGCTACAATTTCACCTGCTAAGCCTTTGGCTGAAAATACAAATTACTTGGAAAGTGAAGAAAAGAAAGTAACTTACATTTGTGATAGGTGCCCATATTTCCAAAACAGAAGAGATGCGGTCCAGAGTCATCAACGACGTCACTGGTATAAAGATGGATTTAAATGTCCCTACTGTGATTACACATCTATGCAAAGTGGGTTTGTCCAAAGCCACATAAAAATGCATATACAGCCTCACCAACTATTTCCTGCTCAAGCTTTTATGAAGTATGAATCTTTTAAAATTTTCTTCAAAGAGAATGGTGAGGAAACACTTTTATTTGATGACCAAGAAATGTTAAAAGAAAAATCATTTGATGTTTCTCAAGAAGGTAAAACTAAGAGGAAACGTAAAGCCGAAGAGAATCTCGAAAGAAGAAAAATTCGTAAGTCATCTGCTGATTCAACATGTCTAGATTCTAATTCATCAGATTTTATAAGCAAACCTAAAGTGCCTGTTGTTGTTTTGTCAGACATTCTCTCTGATAAAGATTTTAAAAAGTATGCTCCAAAGCTTAAAATTCCCAAATTAAAAATTACTAAGTATACAGATTCTAATTCTAGTGAAAAAATTTATTCTAAAATAAACATATCTTATGACAGTGAGGATAAATTACAAACAACTTGGTCAAAGTCAAAACCAAGTCTAGTTGTTAAAATAAGCAAGGTAGAGAATAGCAGTAAGAATGATAAGGCTGTATATAGTGTTTCCACAAAGACTGTGGATATTTCTGAACCCTCGACCAACATGACTATCAAAAAAACAGATCCTGTTGAAAATACTGTGGATTCGATTCCTGATAATCAGGATCCATCCTTGCAAAAGTCTGATTCTGTTTTACCTGTTATTGTGGATGCTAAAGCACATACTCCTACTGGTGACTCTGGTATGGATGATTCAATAAAGGAAGCTGAAAATATAGCTTCTGATATTGAACCTGAAAATGATTTAGAGGAGTCTAGAATTCTTGACACATCAATTGATGAAAGTGATAAGAAATCAGAAGAATCTTTTTCTAGTGATACAGTTCCTGAAGTCATGACTGATGTTTTATGTGAAAAATTGGTGTTGTCCGACTTGTCTTTCGGGAAAAATGTACCTTTGATTAATGGTGAAAATGATTCACATCTCACCAATGGGTTGGGTTTGTTACCAGAAGAGATTGAAGTTAAACTGTAAAGAAAAACCAAAGAATATTTTTATCTGTGTTGTGAAGTATTTTAACTTAATGTACTGGAGACTGTTAAGATATCAATCCATTGTGTACATAGATCCAAGCAAATTTCGTACATTAATGTAAGTTTTGTTAATGTGATTGACATTCATTATTTTGAGCAGGAAATGCATTCCTTTAGTTTTCATAACTGAAATGAAAATTTATCTTACAAATATGCTGATCAAGTTTAAGTTGTATTAAACTATGAATGAACATTCAGCGCAATTTGTTGACATTAAATTGGTTTTCAATCATCAGTTTTACTATTGTTATAAATTGATTCACTTTTAATCATTGTATTAGTTAAGCACTTTGTATGTTATATTCAGTCACACTTACTTTTTAAATGGACTTTTTACTGTATAAATCATACACACACAAAAAGAATGCTATTTTAATCATATTCCATAGCAATTACTCTTTACGATTAGAAGACATTAATTATAAATTATGTTAACATCATTTATGACTTTCTTAATCTTTTTAAAATTTTGTCTCTGCATAAAACTGAGATTCAAGATTTGAAACTTGGATTTTCTGATATTTTTTTTGAGTATAATTTCATTTTGCAGTTTGAAAACCTGTTATATAAAGTTTTTACTGCATAATTAAAATATATATATATTTCTTTTAAAGTTATATGGTACATTTTTTAAATGTATTTCATTATGTTTAGTATGTATTTAATCAAGCAATTTTTCTTATTTTTTGTTTTTATAAATTGCTCATGACACAAAGGAAATTTTGATAATTCTTGTAATATGAAAAATTGTCTATGAACTTTTTTTCTTGACTTGTTTATTATACAAGAAATATCTTAAGTCACAATGACCTTTCTCTTTAACAAGTTCTTAGCCTTAAATCAGACTTGATAAATATAATGATACATAAAGATAAAATTGATTACCAATAGATTGTAGAATATAAAGCGGTTATTTTATGAGTTATTTCAAGATTTTCATTTTTACTGGAATCATTATTCTCTATAATTAATATTACTGATGAATTTATTCTTTAAAATTATTTTCAATTTTTACTTGTTTACGGCAAATTTTTCACTGTGTACACTTGTTATTGCTAATTTTTAATTAAACTTTATCTAGTAAGTTCATTTTTTTTTTTTTTTCAGTCAATAATCATAATTTTTTTTTTTTTTGTTGCTCCATTCATATATTTATTCTGTAAATTTCATGAAATAGAAATACGATATTAATTGTACAAACTTTTTGAAGAATGAATTTATGACATTTTTCAGTTGTATGTCAATATCTATGACTAAAATAGGTTTTGTATTAATTTTTTAAATAATCATACAATTCTAATTTATATATTTGAACGTAATTATAAAATCAAGCTTATTTAAATGAATTATAAAATCAAGCTTATTTAAATGTATGTATTGTTTTTTTTTTTTTTTTTTTTTTTTTTTTTTTGTATAGTACTTGTTCTTTTCTTTTTTTGTGTCATTTATCCTCTAAATTCTAATATTGTTTTTGATGAATATATATGAAATGGTGTATCTTTGTCTTGTGATGTATTGAAACAACAAATTCATTTTGTTACTTACAGGTAATTTATTATTTTGTATATAGTGTGTGCGTGCTAACATAATCTGCTCTAATTTAAAATCACTATTGAATTTACTCTTTTTCATACATTATTTTTGTAATTCCATGAATATTTCACCAAATTCATAAAAATAAATTTATGAATTAAGTGTCTTGTGTTTTTTATACATCACTTAAGAACTTTATTTTAAAATTATTTTTCTTTTTCATACAAGCAGCAATTCCAAGTAGATAAAGTTGCGTTTATCAGAAAATATTTATTTTTTAAAATCATTTATTGTTTGCATTTATAAATTTCAATTATGTGGGGAAAAAATTACAAATTCAATTTCAAAATAACTTTATATCAAGGATTTAAAAAGTATGTAATATATTTGTTCCAAATTAAAATTATTCTTTAATTTTTTTTATTTTATACATTTTTTTCTAAAAAACGATTTTGCATACTAAAAACTTACAAAAATAATAAGAATATTATATTTTGAAAAAAGTTAAATTAAGTACATTTGATTGTTATCAGAAAGTGAACTATAAAATAAATGACATTTGAATCTTACCCGAACATGAAAAGGTTACACATCATGATATATTTTTTGTCATGCCTTGCATCCATCTAAAATTATGCACTGAAAATAACATGCATTGAATCTATATGGTTATTATTAAACAGATTATTGTGTAAGAATAGCAATTACTAAGATAAATGACTGAAATTCGATTGCATATCATCTTGTTTTAGACAAACTAGAAAAATAATTTTTAAAGTAATGAAGATTGCAATTTGGGACTTCGTGGATAACTTTAGAATAATAGATTTTCACTTTTCTAAATGGGAAAACTTTTTTTAAATTTATAAAAGTTTTATATAATATGAAAATCAATTTCTAACTATCTATGCAAATTTTTTTGTTTAAGAGATGAATCTTTAAGTAGTAATGTAAAGATATTAAAAATGTTATACACAATTAAGAGAATATAGAAAAGTAAAAATTATTTTTAGTCATTTGAAATGTATTATCTACAAACATACAGTAATTGAAAAAAACATGCAATAACTATATTATGAGTTTATTAAACTGATACAATTTTTGAAAAGTTTCATTAAGAATCTTTATTGTCAGGCTTTTGCCACGCATGTCTTGATCATTTCCTTGAATTTCTAAGCGTTTTATGTTATATAATTGTGCCGTTGATTATCACGGCAATCCCAATTTTTTTATTGTGGCATTAAAATTGCATGTTCAATTAAAAGCTGCCTTTTTTGCTCTACTGATTTAGAATCACTGATGATTTACAACAGCCCTTAATCTAAAAGGTATGTGAATGTAGTTGGGACCTATTCAACATCTTTGTTTAAGATGAATAATTTTAACTTACATTTAGTGAGCAAGTTCAATTTTTAAAAAAAACTTGAGATCTGGGAAATAACATCATAAATGTCGATCCATACATGTAGAACACTCCCTAATATTCCAACGAGATCAAAAGATTTGATTAGGTAGAACTTTTTAAAAATTACTTTAAAGTTGTCCCTTGTGGGCTTACCTTTTTTTTGGTAAGTGTCGGAATCATTACCCAGAGGTACCTTAGTGATTTTTTAATACCTTATTGGGTTTACTGTTCTTGGTAAACACAAGTGGCACGCTCCTATGATACCTTAGCAATTTCTTATCTATTTTCGAGCTCCATCAACCAATTTTTACTCCGTGGTTTTTATTTTACTGTCTAGATCATAGCTACCAATGTTTGACACAACTTAGCTTGATTTGGCTCTTGCATCGTAAAACTTTTCATTCGCTGTTTTAAATTAGTCGGACATGGTGGGGAAAAGCCTCGCTGCAAATAACATTTAGCTTGTTATATATATATAAAATTCGGCTTTTTACATAATATTTAAGAGATTTTTAAGGATGACTTTATTGCATATCATTTTGTATGTTTCAAAAATGTTTTTATGGTATTTTGAAGAAATGCTTGGCGCAGCTTAACCAGTCTGCTCTTGCGCCATAAACCCTGACTTGTTCAGTAGGATTTGTGAACTTTGCTTTCCATGGGGTTTAGTGTCTTTTTTAGGTGATCCTTCTCTATTTACAACACTCTTCAACCAATTTTTTCCCCACATTTTCAAACGTCAAGATCAGAGGTCTTCAAACTGGGTTCCTTGGAACTTTTGACAGGGGTTCCCCAAGTGATCACTATTTGTTTAATCAAAGCGCCAAAATTTTAGTAAAATTTTAATTTTTATAAAAGATCGAATTCTTAAAGGCAGTTTGATTGTCAAATTAAACATTTTATGAATAAAATAAAATCTCAAATTTCGTAAAAGTCACGTGCTTCAAATACATTAACCGAGACACCTTAGGTCACATAATAGTCCCCATTCTTTGCTCAGGTGAAGAATCGCTTTTTTTTATGTGTCCACATATTTCACTATTTTTAATATGTAAAGTAAAGTTGACGCCAATCTTTTAAAATTGAAATTTTGCGCAGATTTCATTTCGAAAGATAATATTGAATGCTTTCCTAATTTGCATAATATTTTAGTTAACGGTAACACTTATCTCGATAAAAAAGAATGTAAAAATTTGTTTAGTTCGACATAATCGGTTACGAGGTCCGTCGTCAATAGCCCTCGTGTTGCTTCTAGTGCCACGTTGATAAAACTAAACTTTGATTATTTCCCTGTTCAAAAAGTAAAATTGTATTGGATTCAGAATCCTTCTTAAGACTGTGACACCACTGAACTCCCAATAAAAGAAAGAGAACGACAAATTGATACATCGACCGTCACTCAATTGAAACTAAATTTTAATCAATTTCATATTATGCGTTTTTGGGTTGACATTAGAAAAGAATTACCTGAAATTGCCAAAAGAGTTGTGAAACGTCTAATGCTAAAAATGCTTCAAATGTCATATATGCGAAAAGATTGGATGCTGAAGATGACAGGTTGCGGATATCGACAATCATTCCAGACGTAAGAATACTTTGCAATAAAAAAAAATCACAGTCGAGTCATAAATTTTTTTTCTTCTTTTTATTAATTTATTATGATTGAAAATATCGTTGCTTTTGTTTATTCATTGAGTATATTTTAGGACCCCCCCCCCCTCAAATACCCACTAGACCCTAGCGATCCTTCTCTATTTTCGACCCACCTTCTTGTCAACCACTTATCTTTTTTTCAACTTCACGTCTAGACCACAGTTTAATCTTGTTTGGCGCAGCATAGCCATATCTGGCTCTTGCGCCAATAAACCTTACATTCACTCACTCACTCAAATACCCACTAGCTACCTTACCATTCATTATCTTATTAAGACGTTTCTATTGTGATAAATAAGAGATGTAGTAATAATTTTGTAAATTTGTGTAGGATGAAAGTTTAATATCCTATTTTTCTTTTTGATCAAGGGGCTCCTTCAAGAAAACGGCAAGCTCAAAGGGTTCCTCGAAGTTTGAAGACCTCTGGTCTAGATCATAGTTGCATCTTGTCTAATCACATCCTTACTGTTGAACGCCTTTAAACTATCGTCACTCGTTCACCCTTTTTTATTTTACTATATAAATCGAATCCCCTCCCCCCCCTTTTTTTTTTGAAAGTACCACGCTATAGTCTAGTGGTCACGGCCGGCAATTTTAATCTATTCGTGGGTTCGAACCCTGATGTCTCTGAAAGAGCCACCGGGACTGATTCACTAAAAATTCTTACTGATGGCATGGTGTGGTAATTTGGAGAAGCTAGTACCAGCTCAGGTGTTGTCCTCGTCATTTGACAGGTTCAAATTAACTAGGTCCTTTGCCAATAGCCAGTGTGGTGCGACGTTTATAAATTATTAAAAAGGGCTAACTAGCTTAAACAATTAGCGGTGGCGCACCCACCCCTGAATTCTAAGCGAACTCTCTTTTTTGGGGGGACTCAGAAACCCGATATATTTATGTTTGCCATAATCCCAGTGGCCGCTGTAGCCTAGTGGTCATGGTTTTCGTTCAGTCGCGGGTTCGATCCTTGGCCGCCAAAGATGGAGTTTAGTGTCTCTGATAAACACGGGTGACGCACTTCCGGGATACCCTAGCGATCCTTCTCTATTTTCGACCCTCCTTGTCAACCACTTTTTTTCAATTTCACGTCTAGACCACAGTTTAATCTTGTTTGGCGCAGCATAGCCATATCTGGCTCTTGCGCCAATAAACTTTACATTCACTCACGCCGCCAAAGACCCGCCGGGACTGATGCACGTTAAATCTGTCAGGCCCAAAAGTTCTCCCGTTGGCGTGGATATTAGGAGAGGGGGTGCCAGCTCAGGTGTCGTCCTCGTCACTTGACCGATTTTGAAAATTACGAGGTCCGTCGCAAATAGCCCTCGTGTTGCTTCTAGTGGGACGTTAATAAAAACACATCCTTACAAGAATAGCAGTAATTTTTATGGTTTTCTTTTTCTGTGTAAAATAGTTATTTTTCAGCTAATAAAAAATTGCGATAACAGAATTGAACAAAATTTTTCACATTACATCGATACTACCACAATAATCATAAATTTATTCTACTGCTAGTATTAGTGCCGTTTTGTATTTTTTAATTCAACGTTATGAACCAGATGTACAAAATTTATTTTTAGACTGAAAAATCGTTCGTTATTATCCAATACAATTTTAAACAAGTGGCAAAATAATATTTAGAGTTTGTTTCCTCATTCGTACGCACTAGTATATGCACCCTAGTTCTCCAGACAACGGTCCTGTCGGAATGCAACTTTATTCCAAGGCAACATGATCTCGAGGAATCCTAATGATCTTTTTCTATCCCATGGAGTTTTGTCTTTGGTAAATACGGGTGACCCGACCTCGGGTACCCTGGTGATCCTTCTCTATTTGCGACCCTCCTTGTCAACCAATTTCGATTTGTTTCCCCCTTCAATTTTTTTAAGTGTCTTTTTCGCAGGTATACCTTGTTTGGTGCAGCATGGCCACATCTGGCTCTTGCGCCATTAAACTTCACTGTCTCTCGCACATAACCCCCCAGATATTGATGGACTAGAGAAATGATGTTGTTTCCTGTTGTAATTTGACGTCAGGTTACAATTCTGACACAAACTTTTACTTGTCTTAAACTGTATCCAGGTAAGCATCGCTGCTGATAGTAGACTTGCTGAATAAAGAGGAATACAGTGGTGCGAAATCCACTCAACACATTGATCTTGGGATTTCACGTGCAATATTAGGATGCCTTTTTCTCCTTGTACGAACACCATGACGTTTCAGTGAACCTGATTATGAAAAGTTGACTCGGAGGAAAGACAAATATTTTCCAAAAAGTCATTCTTTCGTCAATCTTGACTAACATATCCACTCTAAACTGTTCACGCTAAGGTTTGTCCATAGTCTGTAGTTCATGAAGCAACTGCATCTTGTTAGCATAAAGACGACCTCTTATACAAGACTGTGGACTGTTTTTGTCCAACTCGTTGCAAACGCTGGTGTACCTTGTTCACGTTGGCGTATGAACACCTCCTCTGTGTATGGAACGTCTAGACCCACAGTTAAATTTTGCTTGGCGCAGCATATTCACATCTGGCTCTTGCGCCAATAACCTTTACATTCACTCTCTCTATGGAAAATACTACCTGTTTGTATAAATAATGCATACCAAACCCAGGAATAGTTGGAAGTCTTGGAGCGGTGGTTTGTTGCACTTGGGTATCGGACTTAGTCTCTATGAACCAGGCTACACACTGAACTTTCTCTGGCGTGTACCCTAGCGATCCTTCTTTACTTTCGATCCTCCTTCTTGTCAACCAATTTTCGTCTTTTCTTCAATTTCTTCCTATCTAGACTACAGTTAAATCTTGTATATCTGAGCCATATCTGACTCTTGCACCAATAAACATTACATTCACTCACTCACTTTCCTCTGGCGTGTGGCCGCGATAGTCTAGTGATCATGGTTTCGGACTCGTGGCCTGCGGTTTACGTTGAGCCGCGGGTTCGATCCTTGGCCGCTAAAGACCCGCTGTGTAGCCGGAGCTGATGCACGTAAAATCTGTCAGTTCCTAAAGTCCACCCGTTGTCGTGGTGTGGAAGTTTGGAGAGGGGGGTACCAGCTCAGATGTCGTCCTCGTCACTTGACCGAGGCTCAAAATTGCGAGGTTCGTTGCCAATAGCCCTCGTGTTGCTACTAGTGCGACGTTAATAAAAACTCTTAAGAACCAGGCTTCACACTGAACTTTCTCCTCTGGCGTTCACATTTTTTTGTCGAATCTGCGTCATCTGAAAAAAAAAAGCATTGTGGGTTACCTTATCACACGTTGAAAAACGTTGTATCATTATCTGGTATAGTTATGAAGTAATTCAAGTTCAAAATTGTACAGGTATTTTAAGGACACCTGAATGTTATGCAGCTAGCTTTTGAAAATTTTCAGTTGAACCAATAGCTACAGTCCGACGATGGTAGTCTAGTTATCACAGTTGCGGCTTACGTTATTTCCGGCGAGGCGTGTTGTCATTTTGAGAGCCGCCGTGTAGCGGGGCTGATGCATGTTATGTCTGTCGAGGCTCTTTGTGACCACGGTAGTCTAGTGGTCATGGTCACGGTCGGCGGTTTTCGTCGATTCGTTGGTTCGAGCCTGTGTGGCTGGGGCTGATGTACGTTAAATATCTCGAGGCCCAAAGTTCTCCCGTGGCGTGGTGTGGAAGTTAGGAGAGGAGTGCCAGAGAAGATACTGTCCTCGTTACATGACCGAGATTGAAAATTACGAGGTCCATCACCAACAGCCCTCTTTGTCACAGATATCTCACATTCTTTTGTCAAGAAATGCTGAGTGCGGGGGTGATTGTCTCCTGGGGAGCAGGTTTGTAGCTCGAAATCCTTTGGATGAGTTCGGTCCTCTTGGGTATTCTGCCAACAGCCTTCGTGTTGCTTCTATTGCGACTTTAATAAAACTAACTATCTATCGAGGCTCCAAATTCTCCCTTTTACATGGCGTGGAAGCTCGAAGACAGAAGCCAGCACTAATGTCGTCCTTGTCCAAGGCTCAAAATTGCAAAGTCCCTCTCCACTATTTCTCGTGTTCCTTCTCAGTGCAACGTTAATGAACAATAATAAGAAAAAATAAGATTGCTAACTAAAATTTACATCTTTATTCTTTTTTACTTGATATAAATTTATTCATTTTTCTCTTGAATAGAAAATGACTTGTTTAGGAGCTTGGTGATTCATTTTGTCTTAATTTCCGTTGCACCAGGGGGTGGAAGAGGACTCTTGACCTTGAGTGCCGGTGGCGTTTCGATCCCTCAACCTCTGAAGAACAGTTGTTCGGCTCCTTTTTGAAGTCAACCAGTCCAAAAGGGATTTCCCCTCGTCCTCCTCTTAAAGGTATGTTGCTATTGTAGAGAACCATCGCAGACTTCCCCTCCAGTATGATCGTGGCAATACGAAGAGGAAAACTCCAAGCGATTTCTGTTATAAAGTTCGCTTTCCCAGCCACGATTGGAATTGATACACATCCCCTGTCTGTTGTATTGAGTTTCATTTTGAACAATTTTCCATTTGACACCGTCGGCTGTCTCTAGTTGAGGTGGCGGGTCTGTTTAATCCGTGTGCCGTTGTCGTATCACTAGTTGCGAGTTATATGCGGTTGTCTCAGACTTACAGAGGCAAATTTTTGCGTCGGGAGCCTATGCAACTGGTAATTATAGGCTGTGCTACCATCTAGTGTTTAAATTCTAGCTTTCCTCACCTTGGGCAAATCATCCCTGAAGTGGAGGTGAAATTCGGTGGGTTAAGTTTTCCCCATCACATCGGGAGAGATTTTCCCTCCTCGTGGCTTGGACCTTTAATGCCGATGGCGTTTCGAACCCTCTACCATTGGGTATAAAGAAAAGTTGTCCATTTGTGTTTTTGCAGTTTTCTTTTCAACCAGATCAAAAGGAATTTTGATTTGGTTGTCGTTGTGGAAGAGAGCCTCAGGGGAATATTTTGTTTGTATATATTGGTGGTAAAAATTAAACGGACAGTATCCAGATTTCCGTTTCTTCGGTTATACCGAACGAATAAGATTATAAATATGTTTAGTAGATTATGGGACCGAGGTTAAGCCGGAAAAAAAAATTAATAGTTTAAATTTTTTTTTTTGTTGGCAACAGGGACTGTGGCAAAATCGCATTCAAATGAGCAACAGTAATAGTTAGAATGTAAAACCGATAGTTACTAGCAGGAAGCGCAATCGTAATAAGTGCACGTCGTTAAGCAATCGAAACGTATTGATCATTCTGCACGACTTGATTTTGTTTTGAGTTTCTTGACGATTGTGATTGTTTTATTATCATCGTTCTGAGAAGCAACACGAGGGATATTGGTAATAGACCTCGTAATTTTGATCCACGGTCAAGTGACGAGGATGACACCTGGCATCTTCCTCTCCAAGCTTGCACACCATGCCAATTGGAGGGTTTAAGACCTCGACCAAATTTAGAGTGCATCATGTGGCCGCGGTAGCTTAGTGGTCATGGTCACCAAAGTCGCCCTATTGGCGTGGTGTAGAAGTGAGGAGGGGGTGTCGCTCTCGTCACTTGAACAAGGTTCAAAATTACTAGGTCCGTCGCCAATAACCCTCATGTTGCGACATTAATAAAAAAAACTTAACTGAGTGCATCATCCCCGCTACATGCCGTGTCTTAGATGCATCAGGGCTCGAACCCACGACTCGACGAAAACAACGCCGGTCACGAATCTGGGACCATGACCACCACGCTATCACGACCGTTTCTTGGCGAGGATACGTAGGAATGACCATTGGCTGTCGCATATTTTCAGGACAGACGAGGCTCATTTTTCTCCCGTCTAGACCACAGTTACATCTTGTTTCGCGCAGCATAACCATATCTGGCTCTTGCGCCAATAAACTTTACACTCACTCACTTTTCCTTAGATAATGTGGTGAACTTACAGAACTACCGCGGATGAAATTAGACCGATCCTCGTGCCATGCGATCGCGTTTTAATGTGTCCATTGTTTCGTCATCATCATCGCACATTTTTTTAATTCACCTGTTTCAATCTTGTTTGCTCTTTAAAACAAAATTAGATTTTTTAGTTCGTCTTTAAAATTTAACCCTTTTACAGTTATTTTTCTTAATCTGCGTCTTTTACCCATTTTTTGTTTTGTTAAAAAAAAAAGGAGCTTGGGGAGTTATCAACAAATATTTGGCGTAGCTGAGCCAGATATGGCTCTTGCACCGTAAACCCACACTCACCTCATCGTATCACGTAACAGTAGCCTTTACATTCGTCACATGCAACTGCAAGATGTGGATTCACGGCGAGTTTCATTCCAGGCCTATACTTCTTTGAATAAGTCACACCCATTGGTTTTGTTTGGTGTACAATCACTACTGATTGTCTCGATGTTAAGACAATTTGGCTGTTTGAGCATCACTATGTTAATATAAGACGGAGCAACTGTTCATACGACGATGCGTTCAAAAATTGTAATTCGAGCTAACTTTCCAATCAATCTGTCTGCCACATATCACTGGATCTGAATCTCCGTAACTTCTGGCTGTGGGATTTTTCGTAGATAACAGGTCAATTGAAAGTCCCCGGCCTGACACATAGATGGAGCTACTAGAATTAAATCCATATGTTTTTAAGTTAGCCCTAACCCTCAAAAGATGCGTGTATAAATTTGACAGCTGTGGAATCATTAGTTTGTGAATTATAGCATTTTGAGTGAAGCAACTTTTGTTATTGTGAAAAAAATGGATAAAAAGGAATTTCGCGTGTTGATAAAATATTGCTTTTTGAAGGGAAAAAATACAGTTGAAGCAAAAACTTGGCTTGATGCCGAACACTGCAACAGGAAAATCAACCCTCAAGGATTGGTATGCTAAGTTTAGACGTGGTGAAATGAGCACCGAAGACGGTGGACGCCCCAAAGAGGTTGTTACCGACGAAAACATTAAAAAAATCCACAAAATGATTTTGAATGACCGTCAATTGAAATTGAATGAAATAGCAGACACTCTAAAGATATCAACTGAACGTGTACATCATATCATTCACGAATAATTGGGTATGAGAAAGCTCTGTGCAAAGTGGGTGCCGCGCGAGCTCACTTTTGACCCAAAACAACGACGATTTGATGATTCGGAGCAGTGTTTGAAGATGATCAAGCGTAATAAACCCGAGTTTTTGCGTCGATAGGTGACAATGGATGAAACATGGCTCCATCCTTTCACTCCGAAGTCCAATCGACAGTCATCCGAGTGGACTGCACACGATGAACCCGCTCCAAAGCGTGGGAAAACGCAGCAGTCGGCTGGCAAGGTTATGGCGTCTGTATTTTGGGATGCGCATGGAATAATTTTCATTGACTACCTTGAAAAAGGAAGGACCATCAACAGCGAC
Source organism: Nephila pilipes (assembly GCA_019974015.1). Lineage (NCBI taxonomy): Eukaryota > Metazoa > Arthropoda > Arachnida > Araneae > Nephilidae > Nephila > Nephila pilipes. The sequence goes on along the minus strand of BMAW01083949.1, from coordinate 124,947 downwards.
TATTACATAGCGTTATTGGAACTTTTGAAGGACGAAATCGCCGAAAAACGGCCGCATTTGAAGAAAAAGAAAGTGCTGCTTCACCAAGACAATACACCGTGTGACAAGTCAGTGAAAACGATGGCAAAAATCCATGAATCGAATTGCTTCCTCATCCACCGTATTCTCCAGATCTGGCCCCAGCGACTATTTCCTGTTCTCAGATCTCAAAAGAATGCTCGCTGGGAAGAAACTTTCGTCGAATGAAGAGGTGATCGCCGAAACTGAGGCCTATTTTGAAGCAAAGGACAAAGGCGTGGTGTGAAAGTTAGGAGAGGGTGGTGCCAGCTCAGGTGTCGTTCTCGTCACTTGACCGTGGTTTAAAATTATGAGTTCCGTCGTCAATAGCCCTCGTGTTGCTTCTAGTGCAACGTTAATAAAAACTATATATATATATATATAACACATGTTTGAAGTTTTTAGGGATCTGTTAAGTTTAACCGGAACTATGTGGTCGCTATAGGCTAGTGATCATGGCCGCGACCGGCGTTATTATCATCGAATGGTGGGTAAGAACCCTGATGCTACTCAAGACCCACTGTGTATTGATCTGATGCGCATTAAATATGGCCGAGGTTTTAAGTCCTGCCGTTTGCGTGGTGCGGAAGTTTGGAGAGGATGGTGTCAGCTCAGCTGTTGTCTTCGTCTCTTGACCGAGGTTCAAATCCTTTACCAACAGCCTTCTGTCAACACAATGAACATAATTTTTGTATGGTTTTTGCAAATATTTTATATAGTTTTCTTTAACATTCTCGAATACGAATTAGTCAACATCTCACTTCACAACCATCATTTTACGTCAAAAAAAAAATAACGGAGTTCACACTCTGTAGACCATAGTTACTAATCAAGTGCGATTATCGCTCATTTTAGTGAGGAATGTATGATGGATACTTATAAATCTCCTCGGACCTCATAAAGAAAGAGAGTATAGGTATTTCCCAGTTGTTCCTTGTCGACTGGAGAGTTAACATGAATGGATGGAAAAACTCGTTTCTTTTTTATGCAATATGTCGGTGCCATAAGTAATTTACCAAATATCCTAACTTTTGTTCTTTTGATTTTCTCCACATAAAATCTTAAATGTTGATTCTAGGCCCCTAAAATTATCTTATATCCTCACTTCTCGGACATCGAGACGTTTCAGTTTTAAATTCAGATAGGAAGATGGATGAAAATATCTTTTAATGCCTTAATTGAATTTTTATATGAAATGAAGATTCTGTTGCATTCGTGTGACGTAAGAAAGTTTATATATATATATATATATCACGAATGATATTTAATTAGATATTAAATCCTTGTTCAATATTAATAACACATTTTGAATGCATGGCCGAAATGAATAGTCCTTTTTGATATGAATAAGATGTCTTTATTGAGTCTATCGGAGAGAGCGACTTTCAGACTTTAGTCGGGCTTCGGCCACCAAAGGCCGAAGCGAAAACTCCATAAAATCTCTCCTCTGATGATCATATATCAGAGGAGTGTAAGAGCAAGAGAGGAGTGAGAAATTTTGTTGTGTAAAGTTATGTATCAGGGATCTTTCAAAATAAACGTCATGGAACACGTAGCACAGGGTTAGGGATTTTGGGGAAATATCATAATAGACAAAGAGTCCGAAGGGATTATTTTGACAAATTTACGATCGTGGGAAAAAAGGATTAAACAAATTTTATGAGTGCGTGATCTAATAAATAAAAGGATAATTTGGAAGGGGATCAGGAAATAAGAATGAACTCTTTACTTTTGAATTAGGGAATGGATTAGAATATACAATTAAATTATTATTAAGAGACATTATTGAATTAAATTCAAATCATTACATACATATGTGGTGTGTATAGTATTTGTATAGTAATTGTTTATAATTGGATATGTTTTTAAATTATGTAAAATGATACAAATTATAACCACTAAAAACCATACTTAATTTTTTTTATTTAAAAATAAAATGCTACAGAATTAATCGGACAAATCTGTAAAATATCAAAATAACCAAAACAAACATTATATAATAAAAATGCCATACATTTACTGAAATACAAATTTTGAAAAATAATTTTAATTCAAAACAAATATAACCCATTAGTTAAAAATTACAACCTAATTGAAAATAAAACAAACCAAATCTCAAGAGAAAAGAATCAGGATGAAACAATAATGGAGAATTTGGATACGGACCCAGGCTTTGGATCGAGAAGAGTGTGTTGAAACTAGTTTAACGGATCCAATCATCACTACTTCAGTAATTACTTTATTATTAAAAGTATAGACCAAGAATAATCGAAATTCCAGAAACGATCAGAAATTAAACATTAGAAAAAGGAAACAAATGCATTTAAAACAGAGTAAATAATTGTAAAAGGAAATGAAAAATAATTTATACCCTCTAATATGCAGTTAAAGAAAATATTTTTTTTAAATAAAAATGTTTTAACTTTTACCTTCACAAGAAATTTGCCATTCTCAACTCCAATCCAACATGACTTGATATTGCATTATTTATAATTACCAAACAATGTTGCTTGATTGATTATCATTTGCAGCGACTCCGTCAACAACAACGTCAGAAGTTAAAACGCCTTACTTAAGTAGCCAATGAGACGTCTTTTCAGCGTAGGAGCGCATTCTTCAGACCCCCTAGTCCAGGGCTATAAACAACGCTACCGCATCAAGGTCAACTCATTCTCTCCACATTGCACGGAGTAGAATAGCGTCCCCCGATGTTTCGTCCAGGGCCGAAGTGGTGACTCAGGACTTGAACACTAGATGGCAGTACAGCCTATAACTACTGATTGCATATGCCCCCGACACAAAACACTTGCCTCTGTACGTCTAAGACAACTGCACACAAAATCATTCTGGCTCTGTCGCACGTGTCGACGAGACCAGCCACTCGTCAAGAGACAGCCAATGACTCAAAGGGAACCTGTCCCAAGCAAAACTGAATTCAACAGGGAGGGGATGTATATCAATTGCAGTAATGGCTGAAAAGAAATCAAAACAACCTTCTGTACAAAAAAAATACCATTGATGCTCTTCGTATCATCACGATGATACTGGAGGGGGAGAATGCAGCGACTCTCGTCAACAACGTCAGAAGTTAAAACACCTTACTTAACTCGCCAGATGAGGCGTCTTTTTAGCCTAGTTGGTAGAGGCACAGCAAAAAGCGACCTGTCAAATTTCTTTTGGGCTCACTGGACCAGGGTTCGAAACAGCAGCGACACTTGAGGTCACAAACAACTCTTTCCCCCTCCACGAGATTGGAAAAACGTCCAGCACCGAACACTAATAAAATAGGCAAAAATTAATATAAAATGTAAACCAAAAATTATAAAAGTGTGTACATAAATGTGCAACCTTGCTTACAATACATATGCACATGTATCCAAAAAAAAAAGAATATGTGTATCTAATATTTTTAATTTGTCTAAAACCTTTTTAAATGTTTATTAATTAAATTAATAGGATAATTTGCTTGATGCAATAAGTGATGAACTTCTTATAATTAGTATTTTTAGTTTGTTACAACTTACTAAATTATTATTTCTAACAAAAAATTAATAATATTTCTAAGAATAGAAATATGCAAGCAGCTACTCCAGAAATTTATTACACATAAGTATTGAATTCTCTAATATTATAATTATTTTCAATAAGTTTTTGTTCCTTTCCTGGATTATCCAAGTCCATCAAATTAAAGAGGTCTTCAAAATTAAAACTATAAATAACAAATAAATTTTTGTCTTTTATTTTCTTATTTATATCTAAACAGTTTTTAATGATAGCTGTTTTATTAAATTTCTTAATAGTGTTTTGTAATAATTTGCTGCTTTTATAATTTAAGTATTGCAACCATTAGTGACTGTACTAAATTTAATGGGGGTGTTTATGAACTTTTGGAGTAATAAAAATCCGAGTAATTTTAATTTTATTAATTTGTAAACCTTTTTTTTTTATGTAGAGCCGTAATTCTATTGTTAATTTCTATGTTACTAAATTTTTTTTCTAAATAATTATTCTCATATATTTTTATTAATAATAAAATTATAATAATATTTACACATAATTATTTGTCAACATTATAAATAATAAAATGTTTTTGTAAATCTATATGAAGTTTTTTTTTTATTTTATTTTCTTGTATTTTTAAATCCCATAATTAATTTTAAACTTTATATCATGAATATCTTTTTATAGTAATATTTATACTCATTAAAAATGCTTCAACTGGGATACTATATTCAGTAGTAATATGATTATATAAAATTATTGACTTCATAAAGAAACCTTTTAATAGAATACCTACTATTTGAGATCATATGAAATATGAAAACACCTCTGTATCTATATATCTCAATGCTCTATCCTTTACTTAACGCAAATCTCCAGTAATCATATATGTATGTTAATGTTCTTTACTATTAAAATCCTAATATTCTGTACACAGTTTGTTTCTTATTCTTCACGTCTGTAATATTATAATAATCGTAAACATATCTACCTTTTTTTTTGTTATATTTAAGAGCTTTTATAACTGTAACATTTTTAATTGGAAGAAATTTCTCATATTTAACAAATTATCTTTAAAATTAATTTTATTAAAAGTATCATTCATAAAACTAAGTTCAAAATATTTTGCTATTCTTTTCTTTCCCCCTTTTTTTTTTGTTTGTAATCTTTGATTTCATATTTTTGTATTATTTAATAGTATTGTTACAAAAAATTTCCTGTGTGTGAATGTATACGAGTGAAATCAAATTTAACACAGAGAATAATGGCAAATGACGTTTTATTCACAAATATTTAGGCCAAGACGACACACAGGTAGCAGAGGTTGGACATCAACAGCTCGAATAGGAAACACAGCACACTTGCACAGATTAGCGACACAGGTACGGGCACAAAAACAACATTTGTAATGACAGTCACAGTTATATCAGCAACGTTCAGCTTACTAGTTCGCACTACAGACAAATCTCCGCAGTAATGCTCTGTACTTCTAAAGCAGACTTCGACAGTTAAGGATAGATTCTTCGGCAGATACAGGTTGTTCGCGCTAATTCACTTGACTACGCTACCTACAATTCGTCGGCAGATCTGCTCAGGCAATGCCGACCATTTCCATTTGATTTCCCGATCCTTTTCTTTTCGACTTCGCATATCTCCCCTTTTTTGCCTCTCTGGCCAAGTGGGACGTCACGAGGGAAATTCAGGAAAAGTCCGTAACTTTCATCCCAGTCGAGATTTCCAGCAACTTCTGAAATCTTTGGTTTGACGCCAAAGTCAACGAGTTTCTCACCAAAATGGTCGCCAAACTCATCGCCATGGTTAGAATGGGTCATTACTTAAACTTTGCTTGGTTAACGGCTGAAATTTCTGTCAATGTCTCTTGAAGAACCATTGAAGGGAAGCATCTTCTGGAACGTAACAAGATGGAAACATTGGTTCTCGATTTTGTTATCATAATTTAGGAAATATTTAAAAATAGGATAATTTTTCTTTTTTCTTCGAACTAAAAATAAAATAATTAATATTTTAAGCATTATGATTAGTATCAAAATATTATTTAATTCATAAATATTTTTTATAACTTCAATTTTATTTAGAGGCTTTTTCTTTTACATTTATTACTCTTTATTTTATTTTTAACCTCTTTATTTTTACTACTATTTAAATTTTTTGCTTAAAAAATCCTACATTATCATTCTGTTTTATCACTTGTAAAATATTTCAATTACAAGTATAGGAGCGGAGCGTTGGTGGCATGAAACCTCCCCGATAAAATTGTGCCACAACAAGGTGAAGCAAAATTTGATAGCAGCAATCATTCTAACGATTTTAAATTTTTTTTTTGTCTATATATTAACATTAATAATTAACACCATCAATAACGTATTAGACACACACGGAAAAATTCACAACACATGTGCAGATACCTTGAAATAATACTGGATATATTATGTACATACATTCATGTGCAAAATTAAGAGAATTTGCTCTTTACGTAGAATTTTTGAGAAACAAATGAACAGGTTTTAATGAAATTTGGTATGAATATACATTTAGAACAGGGATGTATCAGTCAAGTCATTTCATGTATGCATGTTTATCATAGAGCAGGGATGTCCAAAATCCGTGTTGTGATAACGAACTGAAAATGAATCTAATATGGGGATGGTGCCCTTTCACAATCAGATAGATCGCACAGC